>JAKCOX010000148.1:607500-759639 GCA_022605575.1 Laterallus jamaicensis coturniculus
GAAAGCCATTCCCACCAGCAGACCCCTGCCAGCTGCACGGTGCTGGACACCACACGTAGAACCAGGGCAGGTGGACACTGACACTCAGGGAATGCTGGAGCTGTGCATCTGAAGCTCTGGCTGTATCTTGCTAGCAGACTGGCATCTGTAATGGAGAGCCAGGTGCACTGCAGTGGCGCTTGCTTGCGGCATGGCCGGCGGCTGCCAGCGATCCCAGCCCCGGCTGCTGAGATCCCTCAGTTCCAATTGGAGCTGGTTGGCTGGCCGAGGCCACTCCTGCCCCAACCTGCTCCCCCTCAGTGGGTGGGCTGGGGGGTGAGCTGGGGAGGCTCCAGGCAAACAGCCCTGGGACCACGACTGGCTTTGAGACGGATGTATTTTCCATAATGGATTTGTGGATTGCAGCGCGGACGGGCGAGCTTGGTCACGGGGCAGCAGGCATTGCAGGAGCCCTGGGCAGCGAGTTGGTTTCCCCAGGATTGCAGCCTGCTTTGGCTCCAGCCTGGGAGGGAGCAGGCCCACTGCTGTGTCTGAGCACAGTGGTGCTTTTCCCTGCAGCGTGTCTGGCCCCAGGTTTGTCTGCTGGCTCTGCTTCCACGTGAGCTGCTGTCTGAACCGAGCCGCTCTTCTCTCCTTTCCCTGGTTCTTCCCCTCCGTTCCTAAGAGGGGGTGAACATGCAATGGGTCGGGGCTGAGGTGGAGATGGTGCTTGTTCCTGGCCATGTAAGATTAATGAGCAACAGATTGCTTTCTGCAGCCTGTTCTTTGCTGTGTCCTTAGGTGAAGTCTGTGATGCTGGGGCACTCTCTGGGCGGTGTGTGCTGAAGGCCTAGCTGCTGCTGGCCATCGGTTTCCCTTTTCTCATAAATATATGCGATGGAGCTGGAGGCCAAGAAGCCACAAGTTGTTGTTTTGGTTTTATTTCTAAGTCTCACACTGAAAGGTGTCATTTCCACAGCCCGCAAGCTGAAGAAGCTGGGGAACCTGAAGACACAAGATGATGTTGATGCACCCAGCTCATCCAGCCCCACAGAGGAGCAAGCTCCCAAGCTGGTGATGACGCACATTGATGGGTATGAGTGCCAGCCCATCTTCCTCAATGTCCTGGAGGCCATTGAGCCTGGCGTGGTGTGCGCCGGCCACGACAACAGCCAGCCAGACTCCTTCTCTAATCTGCTGACCAGCCTGAATGAGCTCGGCGAGAGGCAGCTGGTCTACGTGGTCAAGTGGGCGAAGGCCTTGCCAGGTGAGCTCAAACCCACGCATCCCACCCCTTCCCTGGCACGTTCCTGAAGCCCCCTGCTTGCGTTGCCCAGAGTGGCTCGTGAGGGAGAGGGTCTGCAGCCTTCATCCCACCATTGCACAGTTCCCTGGAGAGCGTCTCCCTGTGGTGTCTGGCTGTGGGGTGCCCCAGAAGGCAGGCTGCAGCAGCGTTGGGTTGGTCTCCTTGGGGCTGCTGCTCAGTGTGAGAGGCGAGGAAGGTGTGCTGAAGCACATAGGAACCCATGCCGTGGGTCCGTCCCTGCTGGTAACCCCAGCACGTGGCACTGGGTAGGCGTGTGGCAGCCTCCCTGCGCCCGAGGGGCTGAGGCTGGTCAGGGCTTGGGGTCTCACTGTCCCCCCGTGCTCCCTGGAGGGCCTTTGCTCCACATCCAGGGCTGTCCCCTCCTCACCAGCGAAGTCCCATAGCTCATGTGATGCAGTGACAAGGGTGTGCTCCCCAGGGGTGTGAGGGGCCGGCTGGGCTGCCGGGAGCTGGGGCTCTGGATGGGACAAATCCTTCCCCACCAGCTCTGTATTTCACACACCAGTTAACTGCCGAACTGTGAGCACGGCTGCGAAGGGCTCTGTCCTGGTAGTGGGACCGCTCTCGTGTGACAGGCTGCTGGCACGTGTTTGTGACACAGCCGGAGTCGTGACGGGGGGTACATCTCACTCGGGAAGGCTCCCGGTGGTGACGGCTGTCGGTGGTGATGGCTGTCAGGTGCTGTACGTGGCAACATCCCAGCACTACGTGTGCTTCACTGAATCTGCTCCTGTGTTCAGCACAGAGCTCACCACTCGCTAACACTCAGCGTGCCGACGTCCTGCCAGCCAGGGAGTGAAATTACAGATGACTGAGATCACTCTGGGTGCAGTGGGATCCAGTTTGCCCTCCCTGGGACTGGGATGTGGGGACGATGCCGTGCTGCCGTCCTGCCCTGGTGCTGCTCCTGTTCCTCAGGACCTGCTGTAGGAAAGAGGGATGCTGCTCTCTGTGCGTGGGTGATACGGCTGGCGGAGGGAACTTGGCAATATTTGCCAAAACCCAGTGATGACATGTGGCTGGCCATGTGGTGCTCCCAGTTTAGCAGTTCCCCCTGGGAGCAGCTTGGCCAGTGGGCCGGGAGGGCTGTTGGTCCAGGTGTATTTAGGTGTGTAATAGCCCATGCTGGTTCTGTTCTGGAGTCCAAAGGCTCAGGTAGCTGGTCACACTGGGGACAGACGGTGCTTTATCTTACAGTTATCTGCACCAAGCATCGGGTTGTCTTTAGAAAAGTACTTGGAGACCCCACCAAACCTGACGGGCAGTGCGGGGCAGGGACTGTAGAGCGGTGGGAGTGCTGATGGAACAGGGGAGTGCTTTGAAAAAATGTTCTTCCTCATAGCCAGCCCATGACAAAGGCACTTATGCTCCTGTGCTGCCCCTGATCTCCCTCACCACGGTGCGTGGTGGCACGTCGATGCCGGATGCTGCACTACTGCCTCCCAGGGCTGGCACCCGCTCTGCCAGCAGCGGCATCTGGGCAGAATTAGTTCCTGTCTTCGTTGGTCTGAGCCAGAGGCAGAGACGGTTTGTTCCCCAGCCGGGGTTCAGCAGCCAGAGCCGCACTCACCATTGAGTCACTGCCCTGATGCTCCCCGGGGAGGGATAAGCAGCCGCAGCAGCGCTGCCACTCTGGTGCCGTGGTGGTTGTGGCTCCTTGCTTGGGCTGTGGTCCAGCTGCTGCGGCCGGGGGGGTCAGCCTGGGGGGGGTCAGCCTGCTCAGGCACTGGTGTCCCCTGGGAGCCAGGCGAGGGACAGGCGCAGCTGGCAGTGCCGGGCTGGCTTCGGGAGCGGGCGGCTGTGCCGGGGCACGGCATTCCCTGCTTCTTGGGTATCCTTGCAGGCTCCTACCCATAGCCAGAGGTCGGCTGCTCTCTGTAATTTGTTTAAAGCTCGTTTTGGTTAAGGAAGTAGAGGTGTTGGCAATCCAGGGGTCTGCGGGTGGGCAGCTGGGCAGCCTGTGCTCGGCGGGCTTGGGGCGATGTGGGCGAATGCAGGTGAGGGGCGAGGGGTGGAAACAGACCCCAGGCAGTTCAGAGCAGTGGGATGTGGGTTCGCTGTGTCGAAGTATCAGGATCCTTGCACAGCCCGTTGGAGACCGAGGGCTGGATAAGGAGCATGGCTGCAGTGACACACAGCAGGAGCAGCCCGGGGCTTGGCTGCCCACCACAGTGCCATGGCACGGCCTGCTGCAGCACACAGAGCAACGAGCCTGCAGCCCACAGCCACGCAGCATGTCTCAGCCTGTGCTCCTGGTGCCGAGCAGGCCGACTGCATGGCTTTAGTCAAGCATTGTTTGGCAGGTCCCTCTGGGGATGAGAAACATTTTTCCTTCAAAGAGCAATTTAAAAAGGGGAAAAACCCCCAACCTCACGGATTTCGGGGGGCTGAGCATCCCATGCAGCTGAGCATCCCATGCAGCTGAGCATTCCATGCAGCAGAGCATCCCCTGCACCCTCTCACTGCAGCCTCAGTGACTAGCACCAGCAGCATGGTTCCTCTGCAGGTACCTCAAGCTTTTCCAAGCTTTTCAGATAGTCCAGGTAGGAAGAGCAGTGGCAAGTATGGAGCAGGAGGACATCTGAGGAAGCAGTCGCTGGGAATGGCTTTGGTTTTACCAGGCAGTGAATCCGTCCCTGGCCAAAGTTACTGGACAGATCAAAAGGGTTTTACAGCACTCAGGGCTGGAATTAAATCCCAAAATCTAACTGAGGCATGCACTGAAGAGATGGCTGGATTGTTAGTGAAAGCCTTGAGCAGCCCAGGCGCCTGATCAGTGCTCAGGTGTGTGGCTCTGCCAGAAGGTGGGTGTCAGTGGTGGCCCAGCCCCTCGGGTTGAGGTTCCTGCTCATCAGGAGGATGCTGCTGGAGCCTCCAGCTTCTGATCTGGCAACATGGAAGCTGAAAGGAAAATGCACACACGTAAAGCGAGCTGGATTTGTGCTCGCTTGCAGTTGTCTCTTCCCCAGCACAAGATGTGCTCTTCCTCCCTGGGTCAGAGTCACGTGCTGGAGGTGTGGGAATCGCTCCAATGTCTGGCTGGTGGAACATGGGATTTCCTGGGAGCCTGGTGACACTGTGACTGTGTGCTCGTGGCTGGGAAAAGGTGTGGTGCTGGAGGTGCCCTGGATGTAATGGAACATCCAGCTGGGAATACGGGTTTGAATTTAATCTCTGGGTTTGTTTAGCTCACGATGCAGCCGAGGGTTTCACACTCACATCCATCATCAGTGTGTTTGATGGACGCCAAGCTGAGCGCTGCCTCAGGGCTGTGTGCTGGCTCTGGGCATCATGCAGTAAAACCTGTTCAGTTCAATTCAGTGGAGTCCTGACAGGCTGAAAATAGAGGAAGCTTTTCAGTCTGTTCCCTTGAGTGCCAGAATTGTGCCAGAGGAGGTAATTGGTTAATGAGGGCTTGTTTCTGCCTCAGCGCCTGTGGAATGGGACACGGGTCATTGTCCTGCTGCTGGGACTCCCGCTCCCCTTCGCTGATGGGTTTCTCCAGCACAGCACAGCAAAGTCCCCGTCGGGGGCTTTATTTCGCTGGGGTTTGATGCAGCCCCACGTGTTAACTGGGAGTGTTTTGGAGTGGAGACTTGGGGGTGTTACACCGTGAACACAGAGCGTGTGGCACAGCACAGCGGGGCTGGTCTGGGTGCCCAGTTAGTGCCAGAGATGAGGCCATGGTGGGGCCAGCCTGGGGCTGGGGCTGCCGGGCCTGCTCAGCACCCAGATCTCGGTGCACTACCCTGCCCGACTTCAGGAAGCTGCTAAATCCCATCCCCATGGACCTTCTCTGTCCAGCCTATTGCAGAGCGATGCTTGTTCAGCTCACTGAGTCCTGCAAAGCCTTCAAACACAGTTTGTGAGCATCTTTGAGGCTCTGTGGGGCGAGATGCCGTTAGGGCCTCTTGTCTCTGCCTCCCTTTAAGAGTCGTTGTTGCCTGTGCTTTCCTTTGTGCCCTCCCTGTATCTGGAATCCCTTTCCTCCCATCTGCTGTGTTGCCTGTTGGTGCTTCCCACTGGGATGTGATGTTTCCCTGCGGACACCATGGTTGTGTCTCCCGGCAGCGCGTCCTGGGACAGGCTGGTGTTAGGCTGGGGACCACCTCCTCGTGACAGGAGTGCTGCAGGAGAGCTGGAGTCCACAGGAGCACAGCCCTCGCAGCTCGGGGAGTCAGCGTTCGCTGTAACGTGCCTCTCATTCTTTAATAGGGTTTCGCAACCTGCATGTGGATGACCAGATGTCCATAATCCAGTACTCGTGGATGGGCCTTATGGTTTTTGCCATGGGCTGGAGATCCTTCACCAATGTCAACTCCAGGATGCTTTATTTTGCTCCAGATTTGGTCTTCAACGAGTAAGTGTGACATAACAACAGTCTAATGCTGTGCTTTGGGTCAGGCCAGGTGAGAAGGGATGGCAGGTCATGGCAATGGCTTTCCTGTCTGCTCATGAAACACATGGCTGGTGCCAGCATGCTTCCAGAGCCGACAACATGGGATTGGGGCTGCTCTTCCCCTCCCAGAGCTCTGCCCTGATCTCTAGGAGCAATACGGGGAGTTGCAGTATCTCTCCAGCTCCTTCCCCCTGCCCCTGCCTTCGGCTCGAGTGCCAGGGCTGGGTGTGGAGCTGGTCCCTCTGAGGGCTTTGAGTTCTGTTTGTGGCTCCATTTGTCAGCTGGAGTGAGCAGAGACAGGAGCAAATGTGTGTGGTGAGCTCCTGGTGGGCTCTCTCTGATGTGCCATCAGCTCGGGTTTGCTGGCACCGGGGGTGAAGGGCTTAAGAAGTACAGAGGGCAGCAATCAAAGCTGCTGCTTCTCCCTGGGAGCCCCAGCTCGCTCCTGGGGTCCCTGGGCAGTTAGTGTGGTTAGCCAGCGCCGCCGTTTCTCAGGAAGGGTCCCACGAACCCTGCAGATCCCAGGTCCCCATCCGTTCCCAGGCAGAGAGGATCACACAGGCGTGTTTCAGACAGCGGTCTGCTCCTGCATCCAGCGCCCCCTGAGGCAGAGCCGGGGCCCTTGGCCGCAGGGATGCTCTGGGGGTGAGGCTGGGCTGTGCCCCCCCCTGCAGCCCCCAGCAGT
The DNA here is from genome assembly GCA_022605575.1 of Laterallus jamaicensis coturniculus. Lineage (NCBI taxonomy): Eukaryota > Metazoa > Chordata > Aves > Gruiformes > Rallidae > Laterallus > Laterallus jamaicensis. The sequence continues at coordinate 613,891 of JAKCOX010000148.1, forward strand.
GCTGTGATCATTGCTTGTCTCACCCTGCCAGGTACCGGATGCACAAGTCCAGAATGTACAGCCAGTGCATCAGGATGCGGCACCTCTCCCAGGAGTTCGGGTGGCTCCAGATCACGCCCCAGGAGTTCCTCTGCATGAAGGCTCTGCTCTTCTTCAGCATCAGTACGTACTCGCCTCCACTCCATGACATCTGGGTGTGCGCTGCGTCGCCGTGAGGCACCCGGCCTTTCCCACGGGCACAGGCTCGTATGTCCCAGGGGATGGATAGCTGTGGGCAGTGTCCTTGCTGCTTCAAGCTGAGCTGCTTAGGGATGGGGAGTGACCAAGCCGAAGGGTGCAGCCCCTGCAGCCCCCCCTCTCCCATGCAGGAGGCTGGTGCCCAGCCTAACACCATTGCCAGCACCAAGCATCAGTTGATGCTTGAGCAGGAAAGCAGCACTGTGGCTGTTATTGAGGCCGTGGCTCATGGCAAAGGCTGGCCAAGGGTCCTCGGACTGTCAGAGGAGATGCCGTGGGAGTGGGGGGGGGCAGATCTTCCCTCTTCGGTCCGCACTGGCTGAACCTCAGCCATCCTCTGGCTCTTTTGTCCTCTCCCCTTTGGGACCACTCACTGTGTGCTTCCCCCCTCCCTTCCAGTTCCCGTGGATGGCCTGAAGAACCAGAAGCTCTTTGATGAACTTCGCATGAATTACATTAAGGAACTTGACCGTATCATCGCTTGCAAGAGGAAGAACCCTGCCTCCTGCTCTCGGCGGTTTTACCAGCTCACCAAGGTCCTGGACTCCGTGCATCCGGTAAGAGAGGGTGGTGAAATGCCTGTCTGTACACGTAGGAAACAATGAGAGTGATCAATCACTGCAGCAACCCCTGAGGGTTGTGGTCGTCCCCATCACTGGCAAGTGGGCAGGGTGCTAGGCAGTGTCACCTGGGCTCCTGGTTCCAGGCAGGATGGGACCGAGTGACCTTTAGAGGTCCCTTGCCACCCTGGGCTGATGGATGACTCTGTGATTCTTTGCAGTTTGGGTTTTAGCTCCCAGCACACCTTTGCAGGGACAGTGTCACAGTGAGCTCCCCGGCTGAATGGCGGGGGGAAAGGCGGACATGAACTCCCTGTGGGAGTGGAGGTTACTGGTGCCTCTCATCCCTGCAGCAGCAGCTCCCTTGCACTGGGGTTTCTGGGCTTCCTTTTTTGGCGGTGGAAAGCTCTTTGGGGATGATCCGTTTCCCTCATCAGCCTAGCACAGCGACTCACAATCCCAGTGCCCCAGTGACTCTTCTCTGGTTACAGCAGTGAGAACAAATTCTGTATCCATGAGTTAAAGCTGTGTGGGTGAAACGTGAGCTGGGCTCAGCTCCTGCCCCACCGTTCCCCGTGCACAACCAAGAAGTAATTCTTAGGAAGTGAAGCCAGCACATCCATCTGCGTGCAGCAAGACTGGTTTCGGCAGGAGTAGGAAAGCACCTTTTTCATGCACCCCCTTGTTCATGCATCCCCTCTCACACACCCCCCTTTCATGGGTCCAACGCTGGGCTGCTGCGCCTGCCGGTGTCTGCTCAGCATCCTCCCCCTGTGATCGCATTGTCCCGAGACATGTCTCTCATCTAACAAACTCTCTTCCTTTCCCAGATTGCCAAGGATCTGCATCAGTTTACATTTGACCTTTTAATTAAAGCCCATATGGTGAGCGTGGACTACCCCGAAATGATGGCCGAGATCATCTCTGTGCAGGTTCCCAAGATCCTGTCTGGAAAAGTCAAGCCCATCTACTTCCACGCACAGTGATCTTCTGGGGGCACCTCCCGGTTCCTCTCCCTCAATCCAGCCCCCCCAGCCTGGTCCTCCTGCACTCTGTGCTGCAGTGCCTTGGGGAATCCCCTGAAGATGGACAGGATGAAGGATGCCCTGCGGGGATTCCCAAGATTCCTACTCTCCTGCGGTACCTCTGAACTGACCTCCCCACAGCCCAGCCAGGATCTGGCTGTCCCACTGCACTGGGGCAGGGACTGTGGCACAGCCGCCCCGTGCCTGCGCTCTCAGCTGTGTGTTTTCCTTGGTGATGCTCAGCAGCTGTGGGACATGGGGGAGATGCCAGTGGGAGCTGGGTTTGGGGCTTTATTTTTAACTGGGGTGAGACCAGCAGCAGGTCCGGGCAGTCAGGCTGCATGTGGGGGGCTTTACGGGGCCCCTCCAGGACTTCTGGTTTGCGGTATGGTGCTGGGGAGCAGGCAAGGGAGCAGTAATACAGTAGAGGAAGAGAAACGCTGGGGGATGAGGTGGATTTGCAGCCTGGTGAGTTAACAGGGGCAGCTGCTGGGTCCTGAAGCTCCGGGTCCTGCTCTGGAGAGTTGCTGCTGGTGTGTGGCCCTGCAGCCCTGCCACACTGCAGTGCAGACCCACATGCTATGGTGCTGTCAGTGAAAAGGGATGGGGGTGTGCTTTGGGAGTCCCCAGGAATGTCAGATGGTTCTTGTTTTCCACCTGGGATTCTTTTCCTGCAACCAGTGAAGCTGGATCTTGGTCTGCCCCAGGACACCCCAGGCACATGCCCATCCTCCACAGCTCCTCCCATGCAGCCGTACCCACCTCCCCAAGTGCCTGACGTGCTCTGACCTCAGCTCCCTGTTCCCACAGGCACACAACGGCCCTCAAGCAGCCTCTCACCAGCTCCGTGTGTCCCACAGACCCCGCCTGTCCCACAGACCCTTCGCCCCTCTCTTCCCGTCTGTCCCAACTCCTCTTTCTGATGCCAGCAGATTAGTGTCCCAGGAGTGAAGCAGCAGGGCTGGGATCTGTGGGACCTGCGAGGCCACGGGATGCAGCCACTAATCCGGTCCTTGGGAAGGGGCTGCTGGTGCTGCTGATCTGCCCTTCTGCACGGTGCACATGGCTCCTGCTGATTGCAGTGTCAGACTGCAGCCCGGGGAGCCACTGTCCCACACTCACCGTCCCACACACATCGGCTGTCCCCAGCACTGGCCCACATACCCTGTCCCAGGGGCTCTGGGAACTGTGGCAGTCCTGGGCTGCAGTTGCACCCCAAGAGCGGGTGAAGGAGTCCCAGCTAACAGGGGCACTGGGTCTGAAGCCACGCGATGCCTGGCCGTGTGTCTGCAGGCCGTGTGTCCTGGCACGTGTCTGTGCTTCACGCTTTCTGCTTTCTCGTCTGCTTTTGCTTTAATAAAGCAAAGAGCTTCACCACCTGCATCCTCATGTAGAAGCTGTTCTCGAGGCTTCCTTGGGGTGCCCGGGAGAGGAGAAACCCCCTTGGCACGGCTGACTGTACATCAGGGCCCAGACCCCTTCCACGTACCCCTTGGTGCCACTGGCTGCACTATGGCTTATGCAGGATGTTGTGGGCTTCGGTGCTGCCTTATCAGTCGCAGCTCAGAGCATCAGCTCCCACAGAAGGCAGCGGGCAGAGGACCGAGAAGTTGGTGTCGGCTGGGAGTGGCATCTCCGCAGGGGAAGATCCAGGACATAAAGGGTGCAAGCTGAGGTGACCTTTAGTTACACAAGGGGAACTCTCAGTCCTCTGCAGTGCCAAACGTGAGGCGATGCAGCAGTGCAGGCAGCGTTCCTGGCCAGCGAGCACAGACCTCACCCACCTCCACACCGGCAGCATCCCTGGTCAGCAGGGTGCTTGGCTTGGCACTGCACGCGCGGAGCCCGGGAGAGGCTGTGCCAGCATTTCTGGGGAGCCCGGCAGCATCTAGGCACTGCTCCCTTGGAAGTCAAAGGGCCCCTTGTGCTTGATGTGAGGACAGCCCGAGCAGAGCCAGCGTGGTGAGCAGCGAGCATGGCACACGGTGCACAGAGGGGAAGGACCCAGTGGGTTGGTGCTGCAGAGGACGGCAGGACACTAACCCTGAACACCACAGGCTAGTGGATGTGGCTGGTGCAGTGCAGCTCCCTGCAGCACCCGACTGTCACTCCACGGGCCGAGCTCTCTCCTTAGATGCTTCAGCAACGCGTGTTAAACGTGTGTGTGTGTGTGTGCTGGGAGATTGTGCCCTGGGTTACCCTGCTTGAGGTATCTGGTTAACGTGGTGCTCCGAGAGTGTTTGTTTCCTGATTGGACTAAACGTTCGTCAGGAGAGGAGTCAGGATGTGCCAATATTAATGGAAACTCTCAATTTAATCATTCTCCTGGCCCAGTTTTCACATCGTCTCCTCACAGCATGAATGGTGCCTGCACCAGCACAGGCTGGTGTGGGCATCTGCTCCTCTGGCTTTCTCGTAGCTGCTGGGGCCAGGCAGGGCTGGCGCCGGCACTTGGGCCACAGCCTCTGTTCCTGCCCTCGCTGCCTGCACGAAGTGTCCTTTGGCTGTGGAACAGGATCCCAAACTGGCTGCTCTCCTCTGACTTCTTGGGCACAGAAGTCTTGTCTCCTGCCGTAACCCCTGGCTGACACGCACCCTGCACCATCACACCGGGCGCCCGCTGCCAGCCGGCAGTGTACCTGGAGGCCAGCAGCTGTGTGGGATACTGGTGGGCACAGGGATGGGCAGTGGGGACGGAAACCTGTGGCACAGGGACGGCCCTGGGCATGGCTGGGCAGCCCAGCTGGCGAGAGGGTGCTGCTGGGGATGGGGGGGTACAGCTGCAGCCCATTCCCAGGCAGCACAGTAGGACTCACGCCCTTTTAACTCCCCAGGGAGCCCACGCTTTGATGCAGGCAGTAGCTGCACACCCCATGTCCCCCCCAGCTGGGCTGTAGCAGGCTGCTCTCCCTGCCAGGCAGGCTGTGGGCTGTGGCAGTTTAACGGTGTTCTGTTTGCTAACCTGGCTCTGTAATAGAGACTTCTCTGTATTGACATGTTTTATTTCCTTTGTAACAAGCCAAAAAGCTCATTGCTGGTGCCTTTTTGCCTGGGGAGGATGCCCAGCCCATCGCTGTACTCGAGAGGTCCAACCCCGATGTCTCTGCAAGTGTTCCGGTCACAGCAGCAGCGTGAGGCCCCGGAGCACCCAAGGAGCTGGCACAGGGACTCTGGGCTGCAGCGAGGACCCGGTTGTTTCCCCAGCCCCGGCTCAGGGTGAGGGCTGACCTTTCAGCTTCCCATGCACAGGAGAAGCTGCTGTCATGGGACTTTGCTGCTTTATCCCTGCGGGATGTGTGGCGAGGCCGAAGCGCAGGGCATCGCCCACGCCGGCTGCAGGGGTGGTACGGCAGCTGCAGCCTCTTGCTCAGTCACCTCTCAGCGCCGGCAGCCTTTTGCCCAAATGAACAGCATCCCAGGCCAAATTCTGCTTCGAGAGATGGACGCTGCTGCTGCTGCTCTTTTTTGGTTGGGTTGTTTTGTTTTGTTTTGTTTAATCAAACTGAATACATTGAATAAGGAAAATAAGAAACCTACTTGTGATGCCAGGGGGAGTGGGAAGCTGTGACCCCCCTGCTGCTGTGGAGGATGCCCAGGAGATGCTGTGGCTCCAAGTCACCGTGTGGTCCGGGTCTGGCTGTCCCCATAACCAAAGAGCAGAGCCTGCCTGACATCCAGGGTGAGGGCAGACCCAGGAGCTCGGCAGGAAGCAAGTGGCTTCATCTCACCCTCCAGTCTGTGCTCGGGTCCCGCGCGAGCCCTCGGCCAGGGACGTGCCCCGGGCAGACCTTCGCTCTCGCTGTGCTGCTCCTGTTGTAATCTTACAACCTGTTGTTGTCCCAAGTGCAATAAAGGCAGAATCACGCTCATGGGATGACTGCTCTGCGCCTGTGTGGCTTCCGGTCAGTCGCGTGCGTGACACCATCACCACGTGAGGGGTCTCAGCGTGGGAGACACCAGGAGGGAGCGGGACAAGGCTCTGTGTGTGTTTGTGGGGGGCAACTCACAGGCTGTTTGCACAGCCAGGTTTTGCTGTTAATCACGTCTGAACTGTTACTTCATTTACACACCGACTGACTAATCCTTTCATATATGCCTCTCTGGGTCTTTCAAATTGAATTTCATTTGGTTAATGTATTTCTCAAAGCAAGGAGCTAATAAAGGCCAGCGTCCTTCTCTGGGTGTTGTTCTCAGTGCCAGTATGAGCAGTTGTAAGTCCATTCTGCTGGAATCGCTTTATAAACCTGACCTGTGCCCTCTGAGTCCAACCCCCCCCCTTCCTCACCAGCCCATGCTGCAATTCACAGCACGGGGTCAAGATTTTGTTCTCCGTGAGACAAACCAAAGAGCTTAGAAAGAAACCACCAGCTCAGCATCCCAGGAAGGGCTCAGCATCCCGGGAGGGGCTGGCCATGTCCCGTGGGTACTTCCCAGCAGCGGTACATGTACCCACACCCTGCAAGCCAAACACTCACTGTGCTTGGCAGGGCCAACCCCCTGCACCCCTGTGGAGTCGTGGCCTGTGCAGCCACCAGCAGAGACCCTGGTCCCGTCTCTCTGGCAGGGTCACCCCTAAAAATAATTGTGGTGTTAGGCTCAGAATTCCCCCATGAACAATCCATCCAGCACCACTCATGGGCCATGGTGGCATCTTGGATACCCGTCTATGGGTCAGTGCCTGTGTTTCCCCCATCACCTCGGCCACTGATGTCCCTGGGACATTTGGGAGCACCGGGGTGATGGAACCACACCCCATCCTGGCTGCTGCCCCGGGGAGGGGCCCTCTTACCCCCAGGACATCCCACCTGTAGCATGTGATGCAGCAGGCTCGGAGCAGGCACAGCAGGCAGGGCTGCTTCACTGGAGGGACGCAGGAAGCACTGCTGGGTGATTACTGGAGATGCCCATTTCATGGTACAAGTGCCAGCGTCTCAGCACAGCCAGCAGCTCCTGTGTCCTGCTGGAGCTGCGCCAGCAGCACCCCAGAGCCGGGCGAGGTGCCGGGTGCTGCTCTGCCCTCGTGTGCGCTGGGCGCAGCGGCCGCAGCCCTCAGCCCGGTCACGCTGACTCCTGTGCCCCTGCCATGGGGACCTCAGCCAAACCCTGGGTTTGCTCCTTGGCCAGAATTGCTGCCACCTCCCACCGCTGCCGGTGGGGAGACGCCGGGGGGAGGGTGAGCCAGGCCCTGTGTGCCCCGTGTCCCATCCCTGCCAGAGCAGAGCGACCGCAGGCTGCCGTGCCAGGACGGGCTGAGGCTCCAGGGAGGGACCAGGGGTGCAGAATGCAGAGCAGAGGATGCTGGACCTGGCAGGGGATGGAGGGCTCGGGGGGCATGAAGGGAGGTGGGGGCATTTCTCTCAGCACTCACCAGCCCCACACATCCCCAGGACACCCCCCCTCCTCAACCCCTCTGGAGTGGGCCCCTCAGTCTGGCTCTTCTCCCTAATTCCAGGCTCAAAAGTAGGCTGGAAGGCTCCCACCTCAGAAAAAACACTCTCCTCTCCTGGGAGAGGCCTCTTCTCTAAGAGCCAGGAGCCTGGAAACCAAGCACAACATCATAAGGCCGGCATTAGGCAGGATGGGCAGAGAGATGCCAGGGGGGAGAGCTGCAGCCTGAGTTGGGCTCTGCTATAGCAGCACAGGGCACACGTGGACTCTCCTTGGGTTTTACTTCATGGAAACTTTATAAACACACCAGTAATCTACGTTTTACATGACAAACCAGTGCCGATGGGGTGGGGGCTGGGCACGCTGCTGGGATGAACCCAATGGTGCCAGCTCTGTGGCCACAGCCCTGTGCCCCCCAGCCCCAGCACGGCCCAACCCCCCCGCTCCCCAGCCCTGCGCACGGAGGAGGAAGCACCAGCGCAGGCACACATGTGGGAAGGGACTCAGAGGACACAATGAAGCTCGTTCCTCATGAGCCACTTCCCGCCATTGTTCACAATGTTCCCTGGGGTTTTCCTTCCTCCCAGGGAGCCCAGCTCTGCCCCCAGGGCTGGCAGTGGGCACGAGGCTGCACATGAGCAGCACGGGGATGCAGCAGCCACCGTTCCCAATGGGACGGGTACCATGGGTGCCAGCATCACGCTGTGCCTACGGGCAGCGCAGGGGGTGCCGCCCCAAGTAAGCAGGGGGTCCCAAACTGCAGCCCCAAGGGAGGAGTGCGGGAGTGAGCTGCTGGGTGCTGCGGCACCCGGAGCAGAAGCACCATTGACGCGAGACGCGTGTCCAGTGAGGGCCAGGAGTACATTCAGGGGTGAAGCAGCCAGCGCCGGGGCATGGATCACGGCAGCAGCCCGCCCGCAGACCCGCATCAGGCAGGACACAGAGCACACATGGGAGGATGGAGCACCAGGAAGCAGCTACAGGGATGTCTGGCCACTGGTTTGGGAAGGCTCCCAGCACCCCAGGAACACCACTCAAACCAGGGGCTGGCAGGAGGACACAGGGTGCTGCGCGGTGCCTCCGCACAGGGAAATGCTGCAGCCCAGGGACTGAGCCCCAGCTGGAACCACAAATAAACCTCAGCATGGTGACGGGGGCTGCCTGGGAGAGACCTTCCCAGAGCAAAGGGCATCACCCCCACAGCCAGTGCTGAGAGAGACCAGACATCTCTTAGGCTGGGAATGAACTAACAAGGAGATGAGACAGTGAGTGCCAGGGGAAGTGGTGGGCTGTGACCCATGTTCAGCAAGTTTCAGTCCCTCACCACCTCTGCACTGGTTCAGCAGAACAACCCCGAGCACTGAGACATCTTGGTGGGCCTGTGGGACACAGACCTGGTGGGAGAGTGGCTCAGGTGCGAGGAGGACGAGGAGGAGGAGGAGGATGAGGAGGAGGAGGAAGAGAAGGAGAGGAGGAGTGCCTGCTGCCTTTGCCTCCCAGACGCGCTTGGAGGCCGCTGACCGGAGTGGCACTGCCTGGAAAGCTGGGTGCAGGCAGGGGCTTGGTCCTGCTCGGGCAAAGCCCTGGCACAGCACCATTTCCCGGGACAGGGGTCTGCTCACACCACGGCTGGGCCGAGGAGGCTCCCACAGCACCCACCAGCCCTGCCCTGCAGCATGAGCAGCGTCCCAAACCATGCTCATCCCACACACCGTGGCTGAGGCGGAACGGAATGGAATGGGAGCTTTTACCAGCAAAGGTCCGACCCACCTCCAGTCACTGTGCTCTGCATCCCAGCACAGGGAATCCACCCCTTGTGTTCCAACTCTGCCGCCTGCCCAAGGTCCCCTTTCCCAAAAAGCAAGCAGGTCAATGGCTGCTCCTGTCCTCCGCTGTCCCTTCCACAGCCCATCAGGCTCTGTCCAGCGCTGACAACGCTGCTGGCCACCTGCCCGGGCAGCGAGCATCCTCCAGCCTGCCGGAGCAGCAGTGGGAGGACTGGGAGCAGGTCCACACGAGCACCTGGGCAGGGTCTTCTCTCCATCGCTTTCTCCCTCTCTCCTAATGTCCCAAGCCACTGAAGCCAGCGTGCTCTGGAGCCAGCGTCCAGTCACACAGCTGCTCTCCAGGCACTGGAGCTGCAAAGTCTCAGCTGCGGCGCGGCCGTTCCACAAGCGCAGGGATTCCCCTGGGCCTGGCTGGGCTGCGGCGGCTCCAGAGCCTGGAAGAAGAAAACAAGTGTGCTCTGTGCCATGGTGTAAATCCATCAGCGATGGCAAGAGCACAACCAGAGCAAGGACCCATCTCAGCACCTGTCTCTGTCCACCCCGAGCACTGTGATGAACAGGCTCTGGAGGGGCAGAGCAGGCTGGGTGACCCAGCTGCCACCCCACCCCCAGCCCTCCAGCTCATCCCTCCTCCTGCAAGGGTCTCCCAAGGGAAGGACTTTTCTCCTTCCCCTCTTTAGAGGTTCCTGTGGCCACCGCTGGCCTACCACCAGCCCCCAGTGGCAAACCCATGTCACACGTGTGCTTCTGGTTGGTTGATCCGTGTCCCAGACACGTACCTCTGGCCTCAGCTCTCATCACCCGGGGTCCTGCCTTGTGGCGATGAAGAACTGTGTGAGGAAGCACAACACAGGGAAAGCTGAATCCCTGCCAGGAGCCTGCTCAGCTCGGAGCCCCGAGGCAGGCAGAGGGATGGGTAATGGCTCAGGGCTGGGTCACTCAGCCAGGTAATGGCCGAGTTAAGGAGCCAAGGAGCCCGATGCTGCCCCAGGGCTGCCGGCATTCCCCTGTCCCCCTCCCAGCACCCACTTACTTGCTTGTTCTTCGGGAAGCTGTCTCGAAGAACTTGGTCCTTGAGGCCACCCTGCAAAGACAACAGGAGAGATCACCCCAGTTCTCTGATAAGGCAATTTGCTAATTAGATCTCATCTGCATCAGGGGAAAGCACAGGAGCATCAGCAGAGAGCCCAGTGCAGAGCGAGCACTGTTGCTGCTCCCTCACAGGCACTTCCCCAGCACAGCTGCTGGAGATGGTCCCTCAGGGCCACATGGCTTCCCTGGCACAGAGGCACTTTGGCTCGGGACAAGGGGTCTGCATCTCATTCAGCATGAGGCTGGACTCCAGACAGCTTCCTAAGAGTGACCCAAGCTGGGAAGTGTCCTGCTCAAGGCTTCTCGGAGCCAGGAGTGGAGTGGCGCTCTGACACACTCACAAGGATGGACAGAGCTCGGCCCTGGGCTGTTTGGGAAGGTTTGGAGCTGTGCTTTCCCTGCCGTGGCTGTGCTCCCCAGGCTGTGCCCTCTGCACGGCTCTCCCAGCGTGATGCTCAAACCACACTTCACCCGTGTTGAAGGCGATGTCCACGGACACACAGCAGCAGCACTGGGACCCAGCGTGGTGCCTCTCTTCCAAAACTCCTGGTAGGGGACACCAGCTCCAACTGCTGCCACCCAGGCTGAGCTCACCCCCTGCTCCCCCAGCTCCCTCGGGCCCTCCTGGGTGCTGAGTGCCTGCCCAGGGCTGCTGACTCACACAGACGAAGGCGTCTCCTCCGCTGTCCCTGCAATCAGGTCCGGCCTCTGCTCCAGCCTCGGCGGGACGGGAGCCCTGCACGGTGGGTCTGGGGGTCTCACGGGGGGACGCGTTATCACGGGCTTTTCACCATGGGATCGGGGCTTAGGGACCCCATCGCACTCGCCTGCAAGGTTGAAATGACACCACTGAGCGTTGGCATGGGGCTAGGAATCTACAGAGATGTGAAACAAATTAGTGGGCTTAGTTCTGTCTGTCTGTCTGTCTGTGGGCCCCAGCATCCTCTCTGAGAGCAGCCCAGCTTTCTGCCCTGCTCACAGGAGCTCCTGCCTCGCTGCTCTTCTCCCCCAGGTCCAGCCGACCTCGTGGACCACTGAACCCTGAAGCCTTTGCCAAGCCCCGACAGCCCGGCTGAGCCAGTGCCTTCCCACGGGCAGCAATCCTTGGGGTCTCATCTGGCCCATTGAAGGGTCCCTGCCTTTCTGATTTAGACATTTCCACTGCTCCAGAGTCCTGTTCTGATTAGAAACCAGACAAAAACATTCAACTATTTGGTAAGATAATCAATTAGCACAGCTTCTTAAACAAGCCTTTGGCAGCCCCCCGGTGCCGCACCGCACCCGGCTCAGCCGCCAGCCCCTAACCCACCCCTCAGATCCTGTGCTTTCTCTTGGGAGGCTGTGCAACTCGGATCTCCCAGGGAAGGGCCCGTGTTCCCATCCTTCCTCATCCTCCAGCCTGCACGCCTTTGGGCTCCTCCAGCTTTCCCAGACCACACTGGTGTGCAGTGAGCCAGCTGCTTTCCAGGTACCCCCACAGATGCAATGTCACTTCAGGGGCAGGTCAGAGCCCATCTGTACAAATGCTCCCAGCACAGCCAGGTTTGTGACCCCATGGCCCCGGGACACCGCAGCCCCCCGCACACTCACCCTCTCTGCTGTAGATCCCCGGCCGGGGAGCCGGTCTCCGGGCCTGGAGCGTGGAGGTCCTCAGGGCAGGGATGGCCACCACCCCGTTGGCAGCCTTGCCAGCCGGCTTCACTCCTCCATCCTGCAGCCGGGCCACCAGCTTCCCCACGTCTGGCTCGGCGCGCGGGTCAGGCCGGCCCTCGGTGGGGGGACGCCCCAGCTCGTCCCCCCCCGGCCAGAGTGCGGGCAGGCGGCTGCGGTGCAGCGGTTTGGGGGCATCGGTGCCGCCGCTGCCGTTGGGTGTCTGGCCGTGCCGGTCTGCTGGGGAGCCAAAGGGACAGACAGTGTGTGGTTAGAAGCAGCGCGGAGGCGTCGCAGCCTCTGCCTGCAGCAGTGAGGGCTCTGCCCCAGGGCTGCACCGCGGCGCCGGGCACGCTTGTGGGGGGGAGCACGGAGGATGAGGCTGCTTCAGCAGTGATGCTCCCTCGCTCCGAGCAAGAGGCAAACAGCCAGCAGCGCATGGAAACGCTGAGGAACAAACCCCCTGCATGTCACAGGCTATACTGATGGGTTTCTTGGAAATTTCCAGCACTACTGCCCACGATGGGGTTTGCACCACGCTCTTATGTCCCTCCACAAACCAGTCATCACTCCCCCTGGCTGTGCTGGAGCCTGCACATGGGGTGCTGGGAGATGGATCACACCCTGCCGCCTCAGCTAACTGCTCCCGGCTCAGAGCAGCATTGAAATGCAAGGCCATCTCCAACCCACTGGCAGTCTCAGGATTTTAAGGAGCAATTGGAATCAATCACATCTCACTGGGGCCAAAAGCATGCCTGTGTGGAGCCTAAAGCACCAACAAAGCTCTGAGAAGTGTAACAGAGCCAAAGCCTCTCTGTGGTGATGGTGTGATCCGGGGCACAGCCTGCAGCGACAATTAGAGCAAATGGGGTGCACAGGGAAACATGATTTCAAGCTGACCTGCCCTCTGGCACCCTGATAGGGGCCGTGCCATTCCTGACACTCAAATGAATCGTTCAGTGGAGCTGTGTTTGCTCTAGGAAATGCGATTGCAGGTCGGGAGAAGCGTGGCAGGGTTTGTGCTCTGGCTGTCAGGGCAGAGCCAGCTCTGCAGACCCTCAGGACCACCAGGCTCTGGTAGGGTCAGGCTCCAGCAGCCCTCAGCCCCCCAGCACTCACTCCCATCCCACCAACCCTGCCCTGCAGCTGTGTGCCCATCACTTTGCACTTTTGGCTCTGAAGCTGCCAAAGCTCTCTTCTGGCTGCAAGAACCAGTCTTGGTTCAGCTCACAGGGAACGCTGCCAGCAGCAAAAAACCCCAAACCCCATGAGTTTGAGTTGTGGGATGGTGCCACCCACCCACAAGGCCTTTTGGCCTTCCCTTCCCAGACAGAGCTGGCTGCCTGGGGAGCACAGCCCGGGGAAGGAACAGGGGCCCGAGGGCAGGAGAGCACTGGTGAGCTGCTGACTGACCTCCGCTCTCCTCCACAGAAGCGCCGAAGAAGACGGGTCGTTCCCTCAGAGGACGTTTGGAAATGGTGATGGGTTTGTGGCGCCGGGCAGCCACCCTGGGAGGAGGCACTGGGGGGGCCGTGGTGTCTTCTGGGGGGCCAGAGTAGATCTGTAAAGGCAGACATGCTTAGCTGGCCCAGCCCGACACGAAGGCGCTGCTGCCTCACCCCAGCTGAGGGTCCCCCAACCCAACCAGAACAGAGGTGTAGGGCTCACACCCCCCCACCCCAGACCAGGCAGCCGGTGCCGGCAGGTCAGGCAGCCCTCCAAGGACACCACGCCACAGCCACGCTCCGAGCTGCCGGGTACCTCAGCTCCAGGACGGGGTTTGGTGGCTGAGCTACACCCCAAGCAGAGCCCCATCTCCTGCAGGGCGAGGGGCCCCTGCCCAGGGCAGCCCCCAGCCCACACAGAGCACTGTGTCCCAGCCACCTCCGGCTGCCCCAGGAGGCTGGAAAAGCCAGGGCTGCTCCACAGCACCTGAGCCACAGCCCACAGAGCCTGGCAGGACCGTTGCTGCCAGCTGCCCCAGCCTGACCCTGGCTGCCCCCGGGGCTCCCTGGAGAGGGATGGAGGGTGCTCGCCAGCCGCTTGCAAGGGTCATCAGCACCCGGGACAGCCCAGGATGCTGGGGACAGAGCAGGGCTGGAGCTGCCCAGGACAGCTGGGGCTGGAGCAAGGCTGACACTCTAGCTATGGCTCCACAGACGTGGCCTCTGTGGGCTTTCCCAGGGACCAGCTGCCTCCCTGCACCTCGCACACCCACTGCTAAACCAATTACCGCAGCGAAACCACAAACACACACCGAACACATGGGAGCAAATGATCTTGGGCAGGGGAAGGAAGCCCTGAAGCTGGTGGTGTCTGAGAACTGTGAGGTTTCCACCCCAGCAGGCAATAGGATCTGCAGAGAGCACCCCGACCACCCACCGCATTGTTTCAGGTTGGGCACTGAAACACCCCTCAGCTCCAGCTCACAATGAAGCGTGTGGCACTGCGACATTATCACCATGAAATACTGGCACAACAACAATGCTGCTAAGGACTTTCACCTCCTTTTCTCACCAGACATATGGCACTTATTTGGTTGGTCTAATTTAGAGGTTCTCATTTCAATCTGCACCTTTTTTAAGAGCTAAGAATTAAGCCCCGGGGCAGGTCTCCTGGAGATCTGAAACACCTCATTAAGGACTGAAAGCAATTGCTCTTGTGTTTCTCCCATAGGCATCAACCAAATTCCTATCAGGCTTCACAGAGTGAGTTGCCATGGCTGGGGTGGCACAAGGCTGCCTGTCCCAGGAGAACACGGAGCTGGTCCCTTCCCGGCCATGGGGAGAGTCCCGCATGGTGGGGATGGCCCAAGCCCAGGGGTGGAGAGCTCACACCAGCCTGAGCTGATGAGCAGGGCCACTGGCCCCTTGGTGCAGGCTCTGATACAGAACAACTTCCTGGTGTCTCCTGGAAGACATGTTAATCAGAGAATGTGCCGTCCCCATGTGATGAGGTACAGCGGTGTCGCTATCGGGACTGGAGCATGGCCTTCCCCCCAGCACAGAGCAGTGCTGGGAAGCCAAGGTGAGGGATGAGAGAGAAAAACACGCCCCCACTTTGACCTTCCTCCTCCCAAGACCAGGCAGTGTGTGCCACGGTGAGGGGCACGGGCACCCCGCTCCCCACGTCTCCCTTGCCTGGCCAGCGCGGGGACACTGACAGCCCCACACATCTGGCAGGGTTGTACAGGGAAGGAGGTGTTGACAGAGTGAACAACTTTAACCCAGCACTGGATACAAGCTGTGGAAGCAGCAATTTCCCACAAAGGCTTTGGGAACAGTTACTTTGGCCTCACAGCCTCTGAGCAGCACTATCTAAACTCACCCCCCTCTTCCTCCAGACTCATTTAGAGTGTTTGCTCATGGCTGAGCTGAAAACACTTCCAGCGCCGACGCCGAGCTTACAAGCTCAATCCAATAACTGTTCCTAACTTAACCTCACTGCTGGAGAAATTAAAAGCAAGCAGAGAGATGTCTGCCTTAATTAAAGAGCTGATTCCAGTTCCTGGAAGCGGCTGTGCCGTGCTGGTGGTGTGTGGGCACAGCCTTTGTGAGAGGGGGACAGGGGCTCAGCACCGAGCAGGCAGCACGAGTATCCCAGCACACCATCAGTGCCCCTGCACACACCACCGATGCCCCAGCACACACCACCGATGCCCCAGCACACCATCAATGCCCCTGCACACACCACCGATGCCCCAGCACACCATCAATGCCCCTGCACACACCACTGATGGCCCGTTTTGCTGTGGGAACTTAAATTTAAGACTCATTCAAAACTACTTGCAGAGACTATGAAGAAACCAGCTCATGACTGTCTTCCCATGTGGACACCCAAAGGCCTCCCTGAGCTCCCATCCCATTTTGTGGGGTTCCATCCTTGGCACCACAACCGACCCCACGTCCCTCATCGGGATGCTCCAACACCACCCCCACTTTGACAAGACCCTGCCTCCAGCCTTGGCCTCTCCTAAAAAGGGAGCATCATCCCCAAGCAGGTGTGTGCTGCTGGGAGCTCCGCCGGTCCCCTCACCGCAAACCACAGCCTTTAGAGGCCAGCTTCCCACCTCCCCTGCCTCCGAGGTGTAGGAGATGGTTTGGTGATGGAAGTGCTGTGAGGAGGTGAAGGACCAAGCTCACCCCTTCAAATGCTGGTGTCAGGGAAGGATCCTGCTCCCTGGCACTGAGCTGCATGCAAACACTGCTCCTTACAGGTCAGCACACGGCTCCAGCAGCCTCCAGCCACCCTGACAGACACCGTTCCACCTGGTATCGGGAGGAGGTGTGAACACAGAGGGATGTTCTGCTTTCCTCCAGGAGACAAAAGGACCCTTGACACAACGCTGTTGTCTACAGGGGAATCTCCAGCTCTCACCAGGCTGGGTGTGCAGGTGATGATGCCCCAAGGCAGCATGGAGCCCAGCACAGAGCCCTCGCCCTCGGAGGGCACGGGCCAGCCCCACAGGCACGGCACAGGCAGCAGGTCCCCTGCCCAGAGGAGCCATCCCTGCCCCTGGATCCCAGCAGGTCACACCCACAGTTCTGCTGTTCTCATGGACCGTTCAGTACTTGCCTGCTTTGGGGGGTTTGTCCCCCCTGTATTAACAGTCACAGTGTCTCATCTTGGACTCTGCTCCTTGATAACAGCTGTGCCCTGGTCTAGCTCCTGACCTGCCAGAGGGAAGCATGAAGTCCTGCTGTGTCCAGGCACAGGGCAGAGAGGTGTTTAATACAGATCCCTCTCATTTGGAAAGAAAATCAATCCCCAGGGCTCAGGGCTTCCTTCCAAACTGGCTAAAGGCAACAGTGAAGAACATACCTGCTACGCTCTTTGTCTCCCCCTGAAGCGTTTCAGAACAGTACCTCACAGAGAAAAGCTCCCAGCCCTTCAGGAGACTCCCGAAGAAGGAGCCAGAGCTCGACATCGTTGCCACAGCAACAGTCTGCAGGAGCAGGCTGGAGCTGCCAGCCTTACCTTCCCAAAGTGCTCGATGAGGATCTCAACCACTATGTTTTGGAACTTGATGTTCATCATCGCTGCCACGGTGTCCTCCTGAGCCCGCATCAGGGTGGGTCCGAATATCACCCCCATGTTGGACGGTGACATCAGGTTCTCCCGGCTGTGCTCACAGATGCTGCAGGGAGGAGAGACAGAGGGGATAGCTGTGGGTTTCCTGGGGGTTCTTCCCAAACACATCTTGCTCCAAGCAGTACCAAAAAGGACACAGTTTCAGCAGAATTTGTTGCCCAGCCCTACCAGAGGTAAACTGTGTCCCTTGCCATGGCACCCGTGCCTGGCCAGCACAAGTGTCTGGGAGAGCAGCTTCCCTGGATCCCTGAGCCGCCTCTCGCTCCTCTTTAGCCCTGAAATCAGTGTCGGACAGTTGGCTGCGATGGTCCCTCTCTCTGGAGGAGGGGGGCTGACCACAGGGACCATGCTTTGGGGGCTTCTGTATGCTGCATCCTCCTCCGGGAGGAACCACTGCTGATGGAAAGCAGAGCTGCTGGGCAGTGTTCCAGCTCCAGACATGTGGCCTGAGGAGCAGCACCCGCTCCCACCAGAGGGGACATGGAGGGGACATGGAGGGGACACTGCCTCATCCCAGGAGGGCACCGCTGGGGGAGACTTGGTGCTGCCACACCACGAGTTCTGGTGTGGCCCTGTAGCTCTGGGGTTAAAGGTGTTTCTGTCAGCATGAAGGGGAGAGGGAACAGAATTCAGGCATAAACACTTCAAGAAGTGGCCACAGGGACCATGGATACAGCATCAGCCTCATAGGACCATGGGCCAGGCGTGCCCAGCTCTGCCCTTGTGCAGAAGGTTTTGAAAAGCCACACAGACGTGTACCTGAAAGGCTGGATGTGCAGGGCAGGCAGAGCCCAGCCAGCCCCCCTGGCCCCCCAGAGCTCCCTTCCCAGACCAGCCCGTGCAGGTCCCATCACTGTCACGTAACAGACTGCCGGTGGCTGGACAGCGACGTGGCATCGCCCAGTGCCCCTGAGCACCCCACACACCTCTGTGGGAGCAGAGACCGACCCGCTCAACCTCTGTGTGGCTCTAAGGGCTCAGGTCAGTCAACCCACAGAGCTGGGGGTAACACTGAAGCATGCCTCATGCCCAGCCCCGGGCACCAGCCCCGCAGCACTCCCAGCACCAGGTCCTATCAAGGGGAGTGAGCAGGGATGTTTACAGCTCTGCTGTCAGCACACATCTTCACTGCCTGGTGCTTGTCAGAACGGGGATGGGAGCAGCAATCAGAGAGAAGTGTCATTTAATGCAGGGGGTGGAAGGATGATGGGATGTTTGTGAAGTCGTAAATTCCTAAGGGCAGTGTGGTGGGCAGAGTTTTCCAAGTCTGCTGCAAAAACAAGGCTGGTTTCTCTGATCCCATCACTCCCCCGCTTTGGCCTTAGGGAAAAGGTTCTGCTTACTTGACGAGGTGTTGTATGAGGAGCTCCAGCATCTCCCTGTTCTTGTCGGGCAGTTTATAGACCAGCGCGTGAATGGCTCCCAGCCGGTAATCCAGGTTCTCGGATTCTGGCAAGAAGCAACACAGGGAAGAGTTTGTGCCTGGTGCTTTCAAAGCCTGAGCCCAAGAGAAAGATAGAGCCCAAGAAGATCTGTGGGAGCTGCTCAGGCTACAAGGTAGGGCTGGCTGGCCAGACCCAGGGTGAGAAGCAGAAGGAAAGGGAGATTGCAAAGCAACAGGGTGATCACTGTGAGAAACAAAATGAAGTGGAAGGGGGAGAAATGGAGCTTGTGAGGGAGCTCAGAGTCACACCCTGAGCATGGCCAGGTGCTCCTGTCGCACCCTCACCCCACACACCAGCACCTGGGAAACACAGGGTCCCACCAGCATCTCACCAGCTGTAACACTGAGCAACGTGATAAATGTCCCACAGGGAAAAAAATCGAGTCCCTGACCCACAGAGGTCACCCTCAGAGCATAAATAACCAAGGAACAATAAAATTGTGAAAAGAATAGTGTGGGATCTGGGAAGCTCAGTGGTGCAAGCTCCGGAGGGAGGGCAGGGAAGGGATTATGACTGTGCCCAGAGCCAGCTGTCATGGCTTTAGAGTAATAAATCTCGGGTTTGAGCACAATCAGTGGGTGGGGGGAAAATTTCCCTTCCAAGAAAGACCGAGTGGATTAAATCTCCAGAGGTCCAAGCTGAGGAGAGGTGGGAGCTCTCCTGCCCTCCCGCTGACTTCGAGGCACAGGGGTGTGAAGGATGCTTTAATCCAAAGTGCTTCTGAGTGTGCCATCGATTTCCAGGTGCCCGTCCTCTCACACTGAGGGAAATGACCAGCTCCCAGCACCCTTCTGGTCCCCATCTCAACAGGCTCTGAGCATGGAGCTGGCCCAGAATTATGGCTTGTCCAACATGGCCCCAGCAGCCTGGCACTGGGGGCCAGTGCTGGTGATGCCCGTGCACCCATGGCACTTGGCTGCCCGTGTTAGTCCGGCAGACAAATGCCTTTCGGGTTCTGGCAGACACTTTGGATTAAACAGCCCAGGAGAAGCCTCACAACCTAAAGGGAGCCCCTGTGCATTTGCATGGCAGCAGCATTTCCCAACCCCCCATTCCCTCACAGGTTTTCAATAAATATATTCAGACTGTTGAGAAACAGTTCTTCAGGGACACTGGGGCTGATTCGGGTCAGTTGATGTCTCTGGCCTGGCTCCCAGACCCTCTGAGAGCATGACACCCCCTGGGAGGGAAGGGTGGTGCAGGAGCAAGGGAAGGAGGGAAGGAAAGGGTGCCGTGCCACCGCCCGCCCTGCGCAGGGAAGCACTGGGAAGGGAGGGACACTCCTCTTTGTACAGGGGAAGTGGCCAGACACGCCGCTGTGGGGCTGGCAGGGCTCTGTGGAGCGATTTCGGCTGGGGAGGGCAGGGCTAGGGACTGCTGCAGGGCAGCTGTGGGACTTACTGGCAGCCAGGACCAACTCTTTGTGGAGCTTGTACGTCATGACGGGTTCCGACAGGTTCCTGCAAGAACCAAACCGAAGACTGAGCTCTGGCAGGGCAGCAGGACCCTCCCTGATCTGGAAGGGCTTGTCCTCCAGCACCCCCCGTTCCTGGAGGACCCCCCCAGGCAGCACTGGTTGAACTGCTGTGCCCACAGCCTCCCCACAGCAGGCCCTCACAGGAGAGGGATCCACTCCTCCTCCCCAAGCCTCTGTCACTGCTTTGCCCTCTCCAACAGCCAGCTGCTGACATCTGGCAGCACTCCCCTTTCACCAGGGCCAGCCCCAAGCTCCTGGGCCCCTTGGCAGGTGTGGCTGCATCTCACCTGAGGTAGAACTTCAGGGAGCTGGTAATGGTCTTGATGTCCCAGTCGCCGCTTTGGAGATCCACATCCCCTGGACACTTGGGATCTGGAAGAGGAACAAACCAGCTTTACAGTTAGGTGCATTTCTGGGCTGTTAACACATGGCATGCTCTCAGCGATGCTCTCAGGGCCAACCAGGCTGCAGCAGCACCTCAGGCAGGCTGCCGACTGTCCCACCTGGGAAAGGCAGAACGGCACCAGTGTTGTGTCTGGGAAAGGCAGAGGAGCAGCAGTAACCACGGGCAAAGGAATCAGCACAAGGTCACATCTCAGCAGCAGTGAGAAGCAAGGGCACATCCTCTGTGCCTGTTTTCCCCAGCACAGCCAGGACCAGCAGAAACGACACATTCAACAGAGCCAAGACCAGCTTCCTGATACCCAGAGTAACCCAGGGGTGCAGCTCTGATCCCTCCTTCGCAGCTGCTCCCCTGAAGGTTGTTCTGGAAGCACATTCCCTCTGGCTGTGCCGAGGAGGAGCTCAGAGGGAGCTCTGAAGTACACTGTGCTCCTGCCCGCCCCCACCCAACCACCACACCGCTTCCACAGGGCGATGAGGTAAAGGACACGGTCGGAGGACAGGGGCAGCTGGGCTACAGAAATTGGATCATGTATCTTAAAAAAAAATAGGACTAGAAACAAAACATTTAAAAAATAAACCCCGTATGTCCTTCCTGGAGCTGAGGGTGAGATCCTCCTGTGATGGGTTGCTGCTGGGCTGCCCCTTGCCAGTCTGTGCACAGCGAGGTGGCCTCTGGTCAGCCAGACCGACGGACACGAAGACAGCAAAGAGCCTCTCACTGGGGAGTTCAGAGGAGAAACCCACAGAGCTGCTCGTGGGGAGGGTGGGAATGAGCAGCAATAAAAACCCAGGGTAGGTAATTAGTCATCAGGCAAGAAGAACCAGGGAGCTGCCTGAGGTCGCTGCTCCATGGGAATCGGGACGGCTGCACATCAGCACGAGCAGCCCTGGAATAAACAACAACAATAGTGAAAGAGAGGGTGGAAATCAATAGCAAAAGCCTCTGGGTACTGTGATAGTGTCAGGTGCCCACGCTGGGGGCTGGTGCCAGCCTGAGGCACACAGGAAGCAGTGTGACTGGACCCGGTGCTCCAGCCCTCAGGCAGGGACAGGGACAACAGCTCAGCTGGGGTGTGTGGGACACTGACCCTTGGGGCTCACAGTGTCCTGCACCCACGTGTTCCACAGGCAGGGCCACAACAGCCTCGGCCATGTCCCATCCTGGGAGTGCCTGTCCCAGCACGGAGCGACCTGCTGAGCCCCGCAGCCGGCACAGGGCTCCGCAGCCGGCATAGGGACCTGCAGCCGGCACAGGGACCCGCAGCCGGCACAGGGCCCCGCAGCCGGCACAGGGCCCCGCAGCCGGCACAGGGACCCGCAGCCGGCACAGGGACCCGCAGCCGGCACAGGGACCCGCAGCCGGCACAGGGCCCCGCAGCCGGCACAGGGACCCGCAGCCGGCACAGGGACCCGCAGCCGGCACAGGGCCCCGCAGCGGCACAGGGACCCGCAGCCGGCACAGGGACCCGCAGCCGGCACAGGGACCCGCAGCCGGCACAGGGACCCGCAGCCGGCACAGGGCCCATAACTGCATCTCGCATCAAGACAGCCTGACAACTCCCACGCTCGTGTGAAACACAGGGGTCAGTCAGGGCTTCCCTGCAGGGGCTGCCTGGTCCCCAGCACCTCGGTGAGGGACCCCCAAGCTCCTCTGTGCAGGCTGGTTGAGGAGATGGCCATGGGGGACCCATGGGGCAGGGCAGCACTGCAGGAGGGGCTGCCCCAAAGATCTCAAGGATCCTGCAGACTAACTGATGAGTGCTAATTGAGGTCTGTCTCTCCTTTGCGGTGCCTAGAAAGGATTCAGCACAGGCTCTTATCAAGGGAAAGGAGGAGCGATGGCCGAGCAGCCAGTGACTCCTGCCACTGCCTGAGCTCTGGGCGATGCTGGCAGGGATGAGGGGGGAGGGCCCGTCTCTCCGGATCCCACACCCCAGCCCCGAGGTAGAAACGTGTCTCCAGGACTTGTCCCCGCTCCCAGGTCTCACTCTGCAGCACACTGCACCGCCAGTGTGATGGAGACGGAGCAGCGTGGGGTGCAGACAGAGACCCCGGGAAGAAGGGGTCCAGGACACCCCTCGGCGACACCCAGCCCGCCCCGTCCCTCCGAACCGCCCGACCGCGCGGGGCACGGGGTTCTCACCGAAAAAGGCGTTCAGCAGCTTCTGCACCTGGATGTTGCTGCCGACGGTCCGGTAGATGCCCTCGGTACCGATCCCTGCGGGAGCAACCCCAGAGCGTTACCCCGGCTGCGGGCCGCGGGCCCCATCTAGCGGCACCGCCCGCGCCCGCACCGGGACCGGACCGACGGGACGGGACCGACGGGACGGGATGGGATGGGAGGGGTCAGGACTGACGGGACCGGACCCACTGAGACGGGACCCGCCGGGATGGGACAGGAACGGCCGGGATGGGACGGGCCAGGACTGATGGGACGGGACGGGCCAGGGCTGATGGGACAGGACCAGCCGGGACGGGACAGGAACGTCCGGGATGGGATGGGACGGGGCCCACCAAGACAGGACCCGCCGGGCCGGGATGGGAATTGAGCCCATCGCCCCTTGTCTTGTCCCCACAGACACTGAGAAGAGTCAGACTGAGGAGATCCCCTCTCAGGCTGCTTCTCTCCAGGCTGAACAGCCTTGAGAAAACAAAACAGTCGTTCATTGACCAACACCACAGCACCACCGAAAGTACAAGACAGCTCAAGGCCATGGACACAACACGGGGATGGTGGCACCTCCCCACCCCACGGCGACACCTCCCCACCCCACGGCGACACCTCCCTATGCCACAGAGACACCCCACCTTTGGTTTCCACAGCGTTGATGCACTTCCTTACAAACTTGAAGCCGACCTCGTTCAGCTCCACTGTGTGGAAGAAGAGAAGCAGCGTGAGCTGCCTGAGCAGGGCTCCTCACGGAACAGTACCAGGGAGAGCCCTGCACCCAGAGCCTGCTCAGCACACAGCACGGCAGGGTCTGCATCATGTGCACCCTCCACAAAGACACAGCCATTCCTTAAACCCAACAAGGAGTTACCAGTTCCACGTGGTCTCCCATTCTTCCTGGAGTCTGTTTTGAGCTGCAGCACTGCTCCCTACCCCCTTTCCATCTTTAATCACCACAGTGTAAATCAGAGTCCTGCCACATGTGAACTTGCATCTGATAAGGGGCTGATTAATCATTTCCAGAGCTCTGCAAAATCTGCAGTGAAGCTCTTCCACATCACAGGATTGTGGTGTTTCTGCTAGGTAAGCAGAAACTCAACTGGACTGAAAAGCAAAGCCAACACAGCCTGACAGGGCAAGTAAAGCAGAGCACGGGGTTCGGTTCCCCCCAGCACCCACAGACCATCTCTGCCTGTCCTGCAGGCATCACAGAGCAGGTACAAGCAGGATGCTTTTCCATTTCAGCTTCTGTAGTGACTGCTAACTCCTCTGGGATTCCTGAAAGCATGATCCAAGTCAGGATCTCTCTCAGCTCTGCGCAAACCTCTACCCTGGATGTCTCCTGAATGACCCTGCTGGGACTGGTTCGGCACTGAGAGGTTTGGGTTACTTTGGGGGGTGTTTGGCTCTTTGTATTTGACTGGAAAAGGCAGGCACAGGACACATCTGGAGCAGCTC
The DNA here is from genome assembly GCA_022605575.1 of Laterallus jamaicensis coturniculus. Taxonomy (NCBI): domain Eukaryota; kingdom Metazoa; phylum Chordata; class Aves; order Gruiformes; family Rallidae; genus Laterallus; species Laterallus jamaicensis. Next base: position 637,676 of record JAKCOX010000148.1, read on the forward strand.
CAGCCCAGCACAGGCTGTGGGGGCAGACCCAGCCAGGCTATCAGCACGCCAGTTCTCTTCCTGGAGCGACAGCGAGGAAGAGCTCAGACCTGTCCTGGCTCCAGGACAGGAACCAGCAGACACCCTTAAGCACCGATCCCCTGGCACCTGACACTGAGTGGTGTGACACTTCAAGTCTCTCTCACTCTTATCTATTAGAAACAGAGTATTTACTCTGTGAACACGAGCCGTGTTCTTTCCAGGCGTGTGATGCAAACACAGTCAAACAACAGGTTTCTCACTTGTGGCCCTGCCAGCGCTACCTCTGTGCCCAATAAAGCCAGCTAATTAAAGCACTGATAGAGAAAAGCAAGCTCTAAGATCCAGAGCGCAGGGCACGAGGCACTGCAGCTCTCCAGGGCAGCTCCTCAGCCTGCCCTGGGGCTGTACCCCACTCACAAAGGGGAGCCACAGGACAGGTGGGTGGGCTGGGAGCTCCAGGAACCAGATGCCACCTCCCTGATGCCATTAGAATCTTTGCTGAGGGGAAAGTCCTCAAACCCTCTCGCTGATCCTTCTCCCCTGGTACCTGGGGGTTCAGAAGCACTAACTGAACTCTGCATCTCCGTGCCAAATAAAACCTGCACACTGGAACTGATAACTGTTACCATCTGCAGCTGTTTCCTATCTGGCCTCGGTGTCAGGCACTGGGATGGAAGGGAAAGGAGCGTGACCAGAGGGTAACAGCCTGTGCAGCAGGAATCAGGGTGAGTGTGTCTGCACTGAAACCACCGCCTGCTCCCAGACAGCTTGGACAGCTCAGAGGAACAGCAAGAGGAGTGACTCACTTTCTTCCTGCTTCGTGATGGGACTGTGGTAGATCTGAAGAAGAGGAGGGAAACGGGGGAGGAAGAAACAAAACCATAATGCAACCTCATTTGATATTTATTTTCTAGAGCAGATGCAGCCCCATAAAGCACCCAAAGCCAGCACAAACAGCAGGACCACAGCCCAAGGCAACATCTGTTTATGACTAATCAAGATACCATTGTCTGCACACCAAGGAGTTTCTGCAGCACCCGTGTCTAGGACAGAGGTCTCCCAAAAACTGGAAGCTTTGTCCTTAGAGCACCCTGCAAAACCTCTGTCCGTAGGCAGTGGGATAGTCTGGCAGACTGGGTTCTGGGTTTGTCATTTCTTTGCTTTAGGAAGTCCAAGTGTCAGACATTCCTTCGTGCCCCACAAAAATGCACTCTGAATTTTGTTATCAATATCAAGCAGCAGGTGCCGCTCTTGATAGAAACCCCAACTCCCCCACAGCCAGTAACACCCCACGGGAGCCAGGGAGCCCCAGACGTCCCCAAGGGCCGGGCTGCCCAGCAGCACTCACGGACCCTCTGCACTGCCCCGTCCCTTCCCCTTGGAACGAGGGGAGCACTGTGCAGCAGCCACAGTCCAGCCCAGCATGGCTGGGGAGTTACCGGGGCTTTGAGGGGGAAACCCAACCACCGCCACACGCTGTGGCATGAAGCCTAGCTGCCACAGCTCTGCAGCCATGCAGCAGAGCCATGCAGCAGAGCCATGCAGCAGAGCCATGCAGGGCAGCTGTGCAGCAGAACCGTGCAGCAGAGCTGTTCCAAGCTGCAGAAGGGCTCTGGGCCGTGGCTGTGCCAGCAGAGGACTCTGCTCCACAGCACAACCATGCTGGGCAGCAGCCCCCTCAAGACCTACCGGCTCCTTCCCGTCCATGGCTTCCATCCACAGCCTTCGATTGGCTTCCGAGAGCGCCTGCAGCGTGATGGTCCCAGACCTGTGCAGAGTTCACCCAGGGACAGGCAGGAAAACGAAGCAAGAGAGAAGAGTTGTTTTTAATGAACACAGAGAGTGATTTTGCCCAGGCTGAAGGGGCTCAGGGGCTGCTGGAACCCCAAACATCTCACCTCTCATTGGTTTCGATGTCAAAGCAAAACCTCTTGTCTATCGAGTCAGTCTTTCTCCGCACGCAGGATTTCAGTGTCAGGTCTAAGGTGCCCTAGCAGAGAAAATGAAAGCCAAGGTGAGACATGAGGGAGACTGGGGGGTCTCTCTGCACCCTCGGGCTCAGCCCAGCATGACACTGCCCACAGGGCACCGGTGGGTGCCCTGCCAGCCCCATGCCATCAGTACCCCGAGCACAGATGGTCCTTCCTGCACCAGATGGAAGGCCCTGCGACCCAGGCTTCCTCTCCTCAGGCACAGAGCTTTCAGACTTTGGGGCTCTATGGGTGCTGGGTACCTCCGTGCCAAGCAGCACACCTGCACAGGGTGGGAACACGTCTGCCAGCAGCCCCAGCGAGGCAGCCACATGGTCTCTGTGAATGACTCACAGCACTTGATGTCCAAACAGCCTCGCACAAACACCTCGTGAAACCAGGGAGATGATGGAGCACCGAGGGGCAGACGCACCAGGAGAGGCCACGCTCCGGCCCTTCGCTCCCGTAACAGCCAGTATTAGCTGACAAACACAGTCCATTTGTAAGTGATGGGGAGATCTCCAGAGCTCCACAGGAACTCTGCAGAGCCTCAGAGAGCTCCCAGCCAGCCAACCCAGGGCTGTGGACCCCAAACGTGTCACCACTCGAAGGCCTCTGCAATGGCAAGACCTCTGCCAGAAGCGGATCAAGCAGATGCAGGCCAGCCCAAAGCAAGGCCAGGCTCCACGGCTGCTTACACCATGATGACAGGCTCCTGGCTGTCACTTGGGGGGTTCAGAGCTCTGCTTGTAGCTGTGGCATTGGAAGGTGTGTGGGTACCCCTGAGCTGAAGGTGCAGATTACCAGAGCGTGGGGCTAACTCTCCCCACCTGCACCCGCTCGCCTTACGAGCCATGGGCAGAGCACAGATGACAACACACCTCACCGGTCAATAGTCTGGATGTTTCTTTGCCAGGGCCTCTGCCAAGGGCCTCCAGAAAGTACATTTACTGTTATTTTATTGCTGGAGAGGGCTGCCAAAGAACAGGCCATGAGATCACGAACTGGAGCACAGCTCGCCTGACTGGGAAGTCCCGGGGGGACGTGGCTCCATGGCAGAGGAGGGTGGGTGGACTCAGCTGGACAGGCTTGCAGTACTCCGTCATCCAGGCCTGCATCCCACCCCTCCCCTGGCACACCGAGGAGCTGCAGGGAACTCCTAGGCACGCTTGCAAAGACCACAGCATTTAGTGACAGAAGCAGTTCCCCAAATCACTGTGGTTTAGAGCTGCAGCCACTGCCTCTCCTAACACCCATCCCACTCACAAGTAACCAGTTCTGAGCTCAGAAACCAAAATCACGAACTGGGGACTGTGTGAACATGCAGAGGCAGAGAGCTGCTGCTTCTGGGAGCGCTCACGTAGCAACCCAAGTAATTCAGGTACTTGCCATCACTGCCCAAGGGCTACATGCAAACCAGGCTGTGGGTTCCCTGCCATGTGTGTGGATAAACAGAAAACTGGCTGGTCTGGAGAGCAGGAACTTCACACTAGAGCAAAGCTGCAAGGAGCCACCGCTGCCCAAGGAATGCTATGTGAGCCATGGCACGTCCCAAGGATGGGCACTGCCAGACTGGTCCTGATGGCAGGGCTGGCCTATCCTGCCCTGGACGTGGCACCTGTACGTCTGTCTGCATGCAGAGATGAGGTGGGTGGGTTGGAGGTGAGCCCTGACAGCTGGGGCAGTGTTTGCAGGCATCCCTCCACGAAACCAACTCACTTGCTTAGCTCCAGGCTTCTGGTCCATGGGCGTCATGCGTAAGGTCTTTGCCTCTTTCTCGTACTGACAGTAGTATTTCACCCAGGAGATGCCCAGCGCCCCTGCAGAAACACAACCCGGCGTCAGAGACGGTGCTGTGGGTGGGCACAGGCAGCTGGGCACGGCTGGTGCTCCCCCCATGTCCCCACTTCCCTGGGGACAGACACCCCTGGCCCTGGGGGATGCCTCCAGCATCTCCGCTGCTGAGAGCCAGGAGCAGTGGGAGGAGGAGAGGTGCAGGGGGGGCAGCAGCCGCCTCCAGCGTGCTCCCAAAATGCTGCTGATGAAAGGGTGATTGTGGAGCTCTGGTCACAGGCCAGGCTGGCTCGGCCAAGCCCAGCCACAACCCACACTGGAGGATCCTACGCGTCCTGAATGCCCGTTTCATACAGGCACCACTGCCCTTCTTGCACAGGCACCACTGCTCTTCCTGTTGATGGAAACCTGAAGCCAGCAGCACATTAAAACAAGCTGGGAGTTCCTGCTTGGATCACACGAGGTTCACTGACCCTGAGCTCTGCTGTCTCACCTGCACCCCTTTGTATGAAATACTTCAGCTGAGACTTCTCAGCTGAGACTTCTGTAGTATGAGCTGGGGACCCTGCTTTGGCAGGGGGGTTGGACCTGATGATCTCTCAAGGTCCCTTCCAACCCCTACAACTCTGTGATTCTGGGGGTGTTTTTTGCTGCAGCATCATGAGGAACAACTCTCCACACTCAGTTTATAGGGGACACAGAAACAGAGGCAGCAGGCAGCCCCTGGCACGCAGCACACACAGCCATGTGAGGACTCACAGTACTGTGAGCTTTCTATTAAAATCAGGGTAAACTCACACATCAGTGTATGCATCAATGTATTTGTGTATCTAACCCAAAAAGGGACTGCTCAGACTGTCAGGGCCACAGCTCCCAGGGGCTGCTGTCCCCAAGTACCCAGCCTTGCCACCTAGAGCTGCACTGAGTATCTGTCACAGAGCCATCTGGTTGGCTCTGACTCCACACAACCACAATGGGTTTGCTCCCTGTCACTAGTTAACAGCCCTCAGAGACGGTGTGGGAGGGAAGCTGGGCAGGTCTGACAGGACACAGCCAAGCTGGATCTGCCAGAGCTCCAGCACTACAACAGAGTAATAAACCTCATCTGATCTGACACAGGGAAACGAGCTCCCTGCTGACGTGGCTCACAGAGGCCAGGACAGCTCTGTGCCAGCGCTGAGAAAGCCATCAGCTGACAGGCAGTGACACGCTGGGCACAGGACACACCACAGCAGGGCAATGAGCCAGCCCCATGTGTTCTCCAAGGCGTTCAGAGGCAGATAAAAGCCATTACACTTCTCCTGAGTGTACAGGTAGCCCTCGATGGTGGGCTGCCCCGGCAGCTTGCAGGTGAGGGGGGCTTCCTTCATCCTCTTCTTCAGGTCTTCCAGCTCCTCCCGCGTGCTGGAGAAATGATTCCTTGTCTGTCAGGAGAGAACAAGCACATCTTGTTAGGACACACACCTGACCAGCAGCAGAGAGCAGGCAGCAGGTGCTCCTGGTCACACGTTAGGGGCTGGGGCAGAAACGAGTCAGTCCCCAGCGTACACACACACCAGCCACTCCAGAGACCATGGCAAAGCTCCAGCTGTAACAACACTGAGCTCCCAAAGGCAACTACAGAGACACGGTGTAACACGCTGTGTGTGGAAATGGGGCTGAGGAGTCAGGGCTCAGAGGACACTGGTGCTCGCAGTACCCGGGCTCCCCCACACTGCTGTGGGGTAACGGGAGTGTCCTACAGAACTAAGGCATGGATTCCTCCAGAGATCATGCTATGGATTCCTCCAGCAATCACGCTGCCCTGCTTGGTAGGAATCATTTTTCCAGAGTCTCATCAACACAGGGCAGGAAACCAGGGCATTTTTAGGGAACACCAGTTACACCAATTAATGAGCCAGCAGCAAGCTCAGCTGGGCACAGATGTACAGCTGTGGTTCCATGGGACCAAGGGCCAGCCACGAAAGACTGAGCATAAAAGGAGCAGGAAACAGGTCTTCTACCCCACGAGTTCCCTTCACCAGCGGAGGAGCTCACCTAAGCACACAGCAAGCTGGTACTGCTAAGACTGGAGGCCTTTTTAGAAGACATGTACAATTTTGACCTCATGAAATTGAGAGAAATTTCAGTCTTGTTTGTGCACCAGGTTAAATGAGTCGATGGCACCAGCCCCTTGCAGCTAGAGAAAGGTGCTGTGATAGGGCCTGTGGACTCTCTGGCACAGGAGAGGAGAAAATACAGGTGAACTGAGAAGGAAATAACTTATCTGCACCTCCCACAATGCAAACAGGACAGTCTGTTCTGCATGGAAAAGCCTTGCCACCAGAGGCCATTAAATACAAACAAGTCACATGCAAAAAATAGTTGAGCAGGGCAGGAACTCACGTTCTGCAGGCTGAGCTGAAGCTGCTGCTTGTAAGGGAGGAAATCCTGCGTAAGCTCAACTGTCAGGTTGTTGTAAGTGAAGAGGCTGTGGAGAAAAGCCAGCACCTGCAAAGGAGAGCACAGCCACAGGTTAGACTTCTACGCTTCCCATCAGAGGGATTCTGTAGCTCAGGAGTCACACACACAAACGCAGCTCGCTCTCACAGTTCTGGAGCAACACAAGGATGAGTTACGCATACAACGTCCCTAAAGCCCAGCTCTGCCACCCACACATCCGTCCTAAGGAAACACGCCCGAAACCAGAGACCCTGCTGGGAGAGACAGAGCAGATCTGCAGACTGCTACACGATCCAAACTCCTCCAGGCCCGGGCAGAGCCACCTGCCCAGGACAGGGTCCCTGCGTGGGGACACCAGCCCCGCACTGGTACCACCCCAGCCTGTGCTGGGGCCAGTGGGCAGGGCAGGTAACTCTCTCCCTAATGCTTACCAAGCATAAGGTGTCCAAGATAATTCATACCAAGTCCTGCAGCTACCCCAGCATCCAGCCTGCTCCTCAGGACCAACAAGTAGAGAGCAAGGAGCCTGTGCCTTCAGGGTGCTCCAGCCAACACCACCATGGCTGCTACACCGCAGCAATCCGAGTGTGGTGTGAACTCCTGCTCCACCTCAGGACTCCCCAGACCAAACCCAGCCCGGTCACTCATCCCTTCCTGCAGCTCTCTGCAGCTCTGCACCTCAAACAAGGGCTGAAGGAAGAGGGAGCACCTACCGGCTCAACGATGCTGAATTTCTTGCTCTCCTGTACTTCCTGGATCTGGTACACATACTCCAGGGAGGACTCAAAGAAATTGTGTCTCTCTTTGTCAACCTGAAGGTCAGCCTGGAAGGAAGAGGGAGAGGTGAAAAAAGAAAACATGTCTCATCTACTGGGACAGTGTCTGAGTAGCAGCTGTGTGCAGCCTGCAGGAGGGTGCCCTCCCTGAGGAGACAGCCCGGCCCAGCGCCCGGCCCAGCGCCCGGCCCGGCTCAGAGCACTCAGCCAGCCCCAGATGACCAGAACACCGGCTGGTCTCACTCTGTGGGACGAGGCTTTTCCAAAGTGTGTCTGTCACAGTAGCATAAGCTCCCTGTCCACCCACAGCCCTGCTCCTGTGAGGACAAGGCCTCTGCCACAAGCCTGTCGCCTGACTCCTGCTGCGGCCCAAAACTGGCGACTGCAGAGCTGCAGCACCGGGCAGGACAGGGCAGAGCGTGGTGTCACCACACAGTGTGCGGTGTCACCACGCAGTGTGCGGTGTCACTACAAACTCTGTGGTGTCACCACATACTCTGCGGTGTCACCATGCTGCGTGTGCCCTGTGAAGCAGCTGGTCAGAAACTGGGTGGGCAGATTCCACCTGTCCCAGCTCCGCTGGTGTGGGCTGGAGCAGCCGCGACTCTCCTCACTTGTTGCAATACATTTGGCAGCAGCAGGAGCTGGAAGGGACCCCTGTGCCTGCTGCTTGCTGCCTCCCAGGGCCCCCTGCCCCCCAGGGCCCATTGCCACCACTGGGAGCTGCACAGGAACCGGCCCTGCAGAAATAACCACAACCTGTTACCCTGCAGCCAGCGCAGCTCCCCAGTGGGTGGGCAAAAGGGTGGCCAGTCCCCAGCTGTGCCAGTGGAGCTGGTCACTGCCCGGTGCCACGGGGGTGAGCACAGGCATAAAGCCACTCAGCACCACAGGGAGAGCAACCAGCTCAGTTCGCCTGGTCTCACCTGGAGCACCTAAGCTTTAGGGAGCTTTAACAGCTTATCAGCTTCCACTGTTTCCTGGGAGGGATGGGTTCCATCCTTTCTTAAGCTCTAGAGCCGCTGGGGATGTTGGTTCCAGAACTAACTGAGGAGAAGCCTGTACTCACCTCCTGTAATTGGGATTCCTTCTTTTTGGAAGACAAATGCAAATGCCGATCCAGCATCGAATAAAACTTCTCTCCATCCTTCTCAAACTTCTTCTTCCTTTCCTGTAGGGGTGAGAGTTGCAGCAGAACAGTTATTGGTTCTTCCCAGGAGAGAACACGCAACGACACCAAGGCCTTCTGTGCAATTCAGAGTTCCCATGGAAGATCTCTGGGTGACCCAACCAGAAGAGGAGGCCACTCACTATGTGATCTTCCTCCACAGCCCACTGCCTGTGCTGGGCTGAGTTGCACCTCACAGCCAAGCTCTTTGTGCCACACTTCAAGTGCTGCATCATGTCATCATTGTGGGAAAAGCCCCCCAAGGAGGTACAGCTCCCCCCACAGTCACTCCAACATCATGTCATCCTGAGACACCCTAATGCACCAAAACCTACACCCCATCTGCTGACATGCTGCTCACACAGCTCAAGACACAGGACAAATACTTTCATGTCAAAGACATGTCTGGGAGAAGAAAAGGTTTGTTAGTTTGGCAATTTTTGGTTTGGAAGCTTTTCTCCTGTGTCTCTGAAAAGCATCAAGACCAGAACAGGAGATGGGAAGGGTGCTATGGGGCAGGGAACTCATGGTCCCTTTGTCAGCACCGCTGGAGAGGGATCACCAACCCTGCAGTGAGAACCCACATGGGTTCTGCAGCCCAGCAAACCTGAATGGGACAACACATAGAACCAGAGCAGGGACAACGAGGGAGGAAACCCAGAGGGAGCTGGGCTGAGGACCAGGCTGGCTGCTCATACCTTATGACTGTGAAACCACAGAGGACTGTGGCAATCAACAAATAACCATGAGTAGAAGCCAGGTTGCCAAGGACCCCAGGAGATGGTACCCGAGCCATTGGTATTGCTGGGAGTGAAATTAATTGCTCAAATAAGGGAATTCCAGCCTGGCAACAGGCTCCATGCCAGGTCCAAGCAGGACCAGCACATACATACCACGGGGTACCTACAAGATGCCCACAGGCTCTGTGTAGCTTTTGAAAGCCCAAGCAAGTGGAAAGCGAGAGAGGAAATCCCAGCCTCCTGTGGAATTACCTCCTGAAGGCCCTGCAGCCCTGTTCTCCTGCCCCTGCTCAGGAATTCATGATTAAACAAGCCCAACGCCACCACCAAACAGCGCAGCAGGACTCTGCCAGGCTGGCTGGTATCAGCTCCTTCCCTCTGGGATTCAGAAGCGGCTGCGCAGTTGGAACCTGCGTTTCCTAAGCCAAGTCCTTTCTCTTTCTTTAGTCGGTTCTGCCATGGGGTTTTGCTTCCCCATTCCCCCTGTGCGGACTGCCCGGCCTGTTTACTGGAGCAGAGGGAGCTTGCCCAGCTCCCCAGGTTGCCATCGTGGCTGGCAGCTCTCAGAGCAGGGCCACGGCACTCCCCTCGGGCAGACAGGAGGAGCAGCTTGCCACCAGCACCCTGCCCTGTGCTGGGGGACACTGGTCCTCAGAGGTGCCACAGATAGTGGGTGGGCAAATGTTACTGCTGGCTGCCTTCCCACCCCCAGGGAGTCCTGTGCCTCTGATGCTCCCAACTTGCTCTTGTGAAAGCACAGCTGCTCTGGGAAAACACAGCAGCACCGACTCGAGCACCCTGGTTATATCCACCTGTCTGGAGCAGGGCAGGCTCCAGCCAGAAACCTCCTTACCCCAGCGTGACACCCACTGCCCTGCCCGGACCCCAAAACCCCAAGAGCCCTGAAGGGAAGTTTATCTTCTGGTATCACCCTCTGCAACATCAGGGGTACTGGGATACCTCCTGTAACCAGCATGAGAACAGAACACTGCCCTCCTGACTCCCAGCCCGACAGGGAAACCCAAACCCAGGGAAGCAGAAGTGCTTACAAGCAGCGATTACCCTGCCTGGAAGGTCTGACAGCCCGGTCCTGTGGTGGACCCACCGGCAGCTCTGTGTGAGCAGGGTCCTGCTCTGCGCCCTGCTGCTGCCAGAGTGGAGCTGGAGCTCAGCTCAGCTCCAGCTGGAGTGAGAGATGGAGCAGCTGGGGACTGGGGGCAGAGAGGAGCAAAGGGACTGACCAAAACACTCCTGCTAATGTGAAACGAATCTGCTCCAGCTGCATTTCCCAGCCCGGCACATCCCTGCCTGGTGAAGGAAAACTGCAGCAGAGCCACTGCGCTCACAGCACGACACCGGCACTGAGCATGGAGCTGTGCTCACCATCGCTCAGCACAGCCAACAGCACAGAGCTGTGCTCACCATCGCTCTGCAGCTCGGAACTGTGCTCACCATCGCTCCGCAGCTCGGAGCTGTGCTCACCATCGCTCAGCACAGCTCGGAGCTGTGCTCACCATCGCTCCACAGCTCGGAGCTGTGCTCACCATCGCTCAGCACAGCCAACAGCTCGGAGCTGTGCTCACCATCGCTCCACAGCTCGGAGCTGTGCTCACCATCGCTCACCATCGCTCAGCACAGCTTGGAGCTGTGCTCACCATCATACCACAGCTTGGAGCTGTGCTCACCATCGCTCAGCACAGCCAACAGCTCGGAGCTGTGCTCACCATCATACCACAGCTTGGAGCTGTGCTCACCATCGCTCAGCACAGCTCGGAGCTGTGCTCACCATCGCTCCACAGCTCGGAGCTGTGCTCACCATCGCTCAGCACAGCTCGGAGCTGTGCTCACCATCGCTCCACAGCTCGGAGCTGTGCTCACCATCGCTCCACAGCTCGGAGCTGTGCTCACCATCGCTCCACAGCTCGGAGCTGTGCTCACCATCGCTCAGCACAGCTCGGAGCTGTGCTCACCATCATACCACAGCTTGGAGCTGTGCTCACCATCGCTCAGCACAGCCAACAGCTCGGAGCTGTGCTCACCGTCGCTCCACAGCTCGGAGCAAGCGCAAAGCCCGTCTGTGCCTGGGGAAGCCCCAGGCTGGAGGCACGGGATGGGCGGCAGGTTCCGCTTCGCCTCAGCCTCATCTGGCACCGACGGGCGGAAAACAGGGAAAGAGGAATAAGTTCACATGGAAAAAACTACTTCATGCCTGAGTTTGACTGTGTTTTCTGGTGGATCAGCAGTTCATACAAAGAGAAGATAATTTCTCACCAATGAACTGTGCTGAGGGGTGCACAAAGAGCACTCCCAAAACCACGCTCAGCACAACCTGGCCTCTATCCCTCAGCCGCTGCCTTCTCTCCTTAGATCTCACCCTACAGAGATAAAAACAAGTACAAGTTACTGGCCTCCCTTTCCTTGGAGTCATTACAAAGGAAATATTAACAATGGTGTTAACAAAGTGCTTTTAGGAATACGTGCTATCTCCTACGTAAGAACTTGATAAAACGTGGCATCCCCCTGGCATCCCCCCAGCATCCCCCCGGGCAGCAGCAGCCGTCCCAACAGCTTGCCTCGAGCCCAAACAAGTTTCTCCCCCCATCTAGTTTTGGTTTGTGTGGTTCCTAACCCAGAACACTCCCCCACATGGAACTGAATTCTTTTTCTAGTCAGCCCCCCAAAACGTACTGACAGCACAAAGCTCCTAACAAAGCGCCCCAAGGCCAGAGCCCCCAGTGAGAGCTGCAAGCCCAGGGCTTTGCTAGGAGGCTGCTGGGGGGGGCAGGCACCCTGAGCTAAGCCCCAGCCCTGCCAAGGGGGTCTGTCTGGTGAAATGGCAAGGAGGGGCTGTCCTGGGGCTGCTGCAGAGCTGCACCTGTGGCACAGCACGCACGGAGCACAGGCATCACCCTGCTGCATGGCTCAGGATCAAGAGGGGCTCATGGGGGCTGCAGACCACAGCCACCCTACTTCACGCTGTGCTTCCTCTCCTTCCCTGCCAAGCGAGAACTCCACCACCCCTCGTGCTCCTCTGCAAGCCTCAGGTCAGGCACAGCTTCGCTGGGCTCGCCTGGGGCTCGGGTGGCTCGTGGCACAAAATGCACTGAGCCCAGAGCCTGCATGGACCGAGCTCAGTCCAGCCACCGTGAGCAGGATGCAAGGTAAAACCAAAACACAGAGCACCCCTCCCCTAACCAACCCCCGTGCCTCCAGGACAGTGTCCGTGCCCTTCCCCACACCTCCAGGACACATCTGTGCCCTTCCCCGCACTCGCAGCCGTCTGGGTTCGGCTGGTCCATTGACACACTCACCAAACCAGGGCTGCACCCCCAGCCAGGAGCTCCCACTGCTCCCCAGCTTTCAGGCAGTGAGGTGCCAGGGCTGAGAAGCGGCTCAGCTCAGAGCATCACCCGTCCCCTGCTGCCACTCTCCATGCAACACACACAGACCTTCTCCGATGATCTGCAGGTCTGTGTGGAGCAGGGCAGGGCAGCTGGGGGTGGGGGGTGGCTGCAGCGGGTCCTAGTGACACCCCGGGGGCTCCCCTGGCAGGATCACGCTGTCTGACCCAGGAGACTCCATTCATCCCGGGAGGACGCAGGCTCGATGCCTCGGCCAGGCTGCCTGGCTGCTCTCCAGCGGAGGCATCACAAAGCCCCATTCAGCCTCCTTTCCTATCTGGCTTCAGCATCTCCCAGAGAACAGAAAACATCTCAGAGAGGGCGGCTCTGCCAAAATAGGGGAAATGGAGCAGAGGGCACAAACTCTCTGTGTCACGGCTCCGGTCTGCTGCACAGCCTGGCCCCGGCCCCGCTCCCGCTGGTGTAAATCAGGAAGGATCTGCTGGGGTGAGGCCAGCGAGCGGAGGCGCAGCAGCAGGGAGAGGGACCCCTCGCTGACAGAGCGCCTTTGTGAGCCCTCCTCATTTGTATTTCACACCCTCTGCCGAGGGACGCGCAGGAGCCGGAGCAGCGCTGCGGGCTGGCAAGGAGGGTCTGTGCCCGGGCCATACCCCAGGGATGCAGCCTGGCGGGACCCGGGCCAGCGGCTCCTCTCAGGAAAGCTGGGGAGGGGAGGGCAAGGGGCTGGGGTGGGCTGGGACTCTCTCCGAAACTCGCACCCACTCGAGGCTGCGGGGCAGCGCTGGAGAAGGCGGCACATCCCCCTGCATCCCCAGCAGCCCTGTGCACGGCAGGCTGTGAGGGGCTCCCCTGCCAGCTCCTGGGGGGCAGCACCTCTGCCAAGCCCCCTCCTCACCAGGACACCTTTGTGGGTCGGGTTCCTCTTCAGAAACAAAACCCAGAGACCTCCGAGGCACCTGCCCAGGACCCCTGCCCTCCCCCAGACACTTCCTAACAGCGCCCTGCACAGCGGCTGCGTGACGCCTGCCTGAGCACCCTGCTCACCGTGGGGACCGAGGAGGGGCCGCTCCTGCGGCTGCGGCACCCACCGTGCAGCCGGGCACCAGCCTGCGCCCACGGCGGTACTGGGGGTCCTGACGGGCAGGATGGAGACCGAGTGCCGGCTCTCAAACCCTGTATTTATGAAACATCCAAGACTCCAGATGGGCTGGGCTGGATCCAGGCCCTGAGCGCTCTCCAAAACATCTCCATTTCGGAGCTGGGTCGGCGCCAGCCCCATCTCAAGCTGCCGCCGAGTAACGTGGAACCTGGACTTCTTGATAGCAGAGCAGGGAAAAGGGATCTCTTCTGCTCACCATGTGCAGGGTTTGCTTTTTATAGCTTGTCCCTTTAAAAGTTTGCTCCATCTGAAAGACTCATTAGAAGCTTTAAGTATTTCCTAACAAAAGCCCTGTGACTATAAGCAGGGTCTGCCTGCCCCTCTCCAACACACACTGACCCGAAGAAACGGCGCTGAGAGAACAAAGGGGAGAAGAGAGAAGGCAGCAAGGAGAGCCTCCTGGTTACCAGCCCTCGCTCAGGATGGAGGCAGCGCTGGAACTAGGCCAGAAGAGAACCCAGAGAATTCAGGAAAAGGTTTTGGAGCCTCTTATGATTGAAAAATCAGACTAAAAGTCACCGTGCAGACTCCTTCGTGCCGGCAGCCGACAGCCAGCGCTGAACAGGGAAGGTTCTGAAGGCAGAGAGTCAAAACCTAGTACAACAGCTGCCTGCTGCTTAAAAACAACTGCCACTAAAAATGTAGGAGCAAAGGACTGGATTCAAATACAGCAATAGAAAACACATCTGTTTACAGGTAAACCAGGCTAGCCCAGAAGCACACCTTACCTTGGTGAACCCTATCTGCTCCTTCCGAAAGTTTTCCAGAGGTTTGATCAGCAGATCACTCGCGTTCTGCACCTACGGGCAGAGAAAGGAACAGCTTAGCTACAGGGGACAGATTCATTTTCTCCTGAGTAGAGGCTGCACAGGGCTAGAAGCCAGGAGATCTCAAACTGTGATGTGTCTGACTGCTGCACGCTCAGACTCTGCCTGGACACGAGGTCACTTAACCAGTCTGTACCCACTTTGCCCCATCTGTAAGAGGCAAAAAACCCCAATCATGGTACACGAGGCTTTGGGGAGAACCCTGTAGCTGATGGTGGGTGCCCCCAGCCCACCACCTTCCCTGCACAGTGAGCCAGTGCCCACAATGCTGCAACAGTCCCACCAAAGCCCGGGCACCAGCCTGCTGGAGCAGCAGCCCTGGGACATCAGTCGCCCTGCGGTCCCGGCCACGTCACAGCAGCTTTGTTCCCTCTGCTGTGCCACTATGCCCCCAGGAGCACACACCAGAACCAGGCACGCTCTCCAAGCATGCTGGACACTGCGACTTGGTTCTCAGAACAGCCTGCAGCAAGCTGCCCTGCCTGCTCAAATGGGAGCGAGAGGACAGGCTGCTGCTGTGTCCTTCTGCCACTGCTGCTGACTCCTCTGCCCTGGACAGGCCAGCTGCACTCCCTCCTGCCACCCTGGCACACCATCACACCAGCCCCGCTTTGCAGGCAGCACCTGCTCTTGTCTCAGTGCCAGGCTGCCATGGGTGAGGTCCCAGAGGCAGGGACGTGGTGAGACATCAGGATCTCCCAGCAGACGCTCGTGCCGGTGAGTGCACAGCCAGAGAGCGGCTGCTGCAGCCCTGAAACGAGCTGCTTCCCACTGCAGGAGCTCAGCAAGGCCATGATGGGCAGGAGCTGCTCCTCAGAGAAGGTGTGGTGAAGCCCCAAGCCCACGTGAGCATGGGGCTGAGCCCAGCTCCCTGCCACACAGGTTCCTCATGGTCTGGCACTCCCAGCACAGACAGACAGGGCTCCACGGCTCTCACATAAAGGATGGACTTTCCTTCTCCTCAGATCCAGCCAGAACCACGGCAGGTTGTCTGTCCCAGCAGACAGACTGTCTGTCACAGCCAGAGGGTAATAGCAGCAGGCAGGGAAGAAGAAAAGCTGCCTCTGACAGGCCTGACAGGCACTTTCCTGGGACACATTCTCTCCAAGAATCCACAGCAAACACACCCCAGTCTGTATCACTGGCTCCAGCTCCACCCTGGCACTGGGACAGGTCCTGCCACCTCTTCCCACACCCACTTCTACTGTGACAGGCTCTCTCCCGAGCTCCAGAGAAGGGAGTGGGAAAGAGGAGGGGATAGAAGACTGTACTGCCACAGCCCCTTTGCATCGTTTAGATCTGATGAACGTGGTGAAACATTGTGAGGGAGCTGCTGTACAGGACTGTTCCTCTGAGTGGGGGGCAGAAAAAAGGATTTAGAAAAGCAGGACAGCATCCCTAGAAGCATCTGTGATCCCTGAAATGACCCTTCTGCCCACCTACCCAGTGCCAAGGGGGCCATGCTACCTGGGACACCAATACTAAACACCTTACCACTGTCCTCCAGCCCCTTGCTGGTTGCCTCCCACTCCCTGCCTGCCTGCAGACCCACGGAGTGGCCGGTGGCTTCCCGCTGGCGCAGCCACCAGCCTGGCACGAGCTCTCGCTGCTGCACGAGGCAGGGGAAAGCAGAGCCAAGCAGCACATTCCTGGCATTCTGCAGAAGCTCTCTACCGAGCCTAACCTTCGTGTTTTTCCTGGAATTAGGAGTGAAACGGGAAGCCAGCGCTGGCTCTGGCTCGGCAGAGGGCACAGCGCCGTGGGAGACCGCAGGCAGCATCGCCCTGCGGGAGCTGTGCTGCCAAGGGCAGGGGCACAGGGGGGCCTGTGTACTCACACTCAGCAAAATCCCTAATAAAGTCTCTGTGACTGCTGGCAAGGAGCAGAGGATCTGGACAACCTGTGGGGCAACCTCTGCCCCTCCATGCCCAGCACCTCCCCTTTGCTGCTGGGGCCCACAGCAACAGCACCATGGACCAGATGTGGTATGAAGCCCGTTCCTGGTGCTCCCAGCTCCCCTCCCAGGGGAAGCTTCACAGCAAGGTGCCTGGTGCTGCTTGGCCAGGATTTAGCACTGAAACATCACAAGAGGGCAGCGGATCAGAGCATCTTACCATCATGGACCTCTCCAGCTCTACCTCCTGGAGCAGCTCTGCAAACTCCTTAAAGGACTCGGCTGCAAAGAAAAGAAGAGACTGATCAGTGGAGCTGGGACATGGCACTGGAGTGCAGGGACACACCAGAACCCCAATCTGGCTGCACCCCCAACCCTGCTGTCTAAAGGCTTGCCAAAACCCAGGGGGGAGGGTTAGAGTTCTGCCCGAACCGGGTCAAGGCTACAAGAGCATTTCTGTCCTTATGCTCTGGAGAGGAGGGTCTCCTGCCCCCAGCAACCAGGGAGATATGCCCTGGGGAGGGAAGAGATGTTAATTAGGGTTCATTAGGAACTGTACTGCAGGCCAGTGGCAGAGAGGGGGCAAGTGTGGGGAAGGGGCTGCAGTGGGACTGGGCTGGGCTCTGCCATGGGAGGGAGCAGCTGTGACACTGGGAAGAGCTGAGGCCCATTCCAGGAGCAGGATGAGTCTGTGAACCACCAGCAGCCCAGAATGACAGAGGTGACACTCAGCGACAAGGAGCACGAAGTCTGTGTGCCTCTGGGGAGGGCAGCAGGTGCAGAAACACTCCCAGGCATTGCCACTGCTCCCCAGAGTGCCAAAACCAAACAGAAAGATCCCACTGGTCAGCACTGCTCCTGGAGTCCAACTGCAGCACCAGTAATGGGCACCGGCATCCAGCTCCAGCGAGCTGGGCTGGGTAACACACCCAGGGACAGCCAGGCTCCCACCGCAACCCCTCACCCCAGCCAGGGGCAGAGGGTGCCCTGTGCTGTGCCCGCAGGCTGAGGGCTGCTCTGCTCGCCCTCCTTGGGCTGAGTCCCGTCCCACAGCCAGCCCGGGCACAGCCAGCCCAGCACAGCCAGCCTGGGCACAGCCAGCCCCGGCACAGCCAGCCCAGCACAGCCAGCCCCGGCACAGCCAGCCTGGGCACAGCCAGCCCCGGGCACAGCCAGCCCGCGACAGCCAGCCCGGGGCACAGCCAGCCCCGGGCACAGCCAGCCCCGGGCACAGCCAGCCCGGGACAGCCAGCCCCGGCACAGCCAGCCCCGGCACAGCCAGCCCGGGACAGCCAACCTGGGCACAGCCAACCTGGGCACAGCCAGCCCCGGCACAGCCAGCCCGGGGCACAGCCAGCCCAGGGCACAGCCAGCCCGGGCACAGCCAGCCCCGGTTCCAGTGTCTCAGCACTGACTCTGCAGCTGCAGACACACGGGAGGGAAGAGCCGCAGCCTCGTGACACAGTCCCTCATCCGGCACCCTCCAGATGAGTCAGCCAGTCTGTGCTCCCCTCCAGAGCCCCCAGCCCGGCACACGCCGTGCCCCAGCAGCCTCCTGCGCTGCACCGCGGCCCCGGCACGGTCCCACCATGGGCTGGGTTGGACGGGACCCCGAGGGTCACACAGCTTCAGCCCCAGTGATGTGCTGACCCTGTGCAGCCCCAAGTGCACACAGCCAGCACACAGCAGGGAAGGAATTACCACGGGGAGAAAGGGGACCCAGCCTTGGGCTTCCAGGGGGAATGTCAGCACCTAAAGCTTTCACTCGATGCTCTTCCCCTCGCTCCATGGGCAGAGCCTGGCACACGTCTCCTGGCTCAGCAGCAGCCCAGCGCCCCTGGCTCTGCACACAGAGACGTGGCTCAGGCTACAGCCCACTGCAGACAGCGGTGTCCAGGAGCACCGGGACAAACCCTGCTGCTGGCCTGGGCTGATGCTTGCAAACCCTTGTGGAGGGGGGCAGGGGGCTGCCCCCAGCCACTGCACCCACACCACACCTGGGAGTGACTCCTCGCTGCCAGGAACATCAGCCTCCTGGAGCCAGAGGAGTTCAGGTGTCGGTGCCTGGCAGGGAGGAACATGCCATCCCATGGCATCGCTCTGCTCAGCTCTGATAGAGCAGCTGACTCAGGTCCCCGGGTGACCGGTGGAGGGTCTGCAGCTGCTGTGTAATGCAGCAGCACCCGTAACAATTAACATCCCCAATTAACATCCCCGAGGCAAAGCGCTGCTGGGGCCAGACAGCATCAGCACAGGGTCTGTCCCCTGACAGGCTCGCAGTGCTCTGTGTGCCATTGGTTATATTCCCAGATCAAACACGTGCCCTGCAGCTCTGTGAGAAGCGCTGGGGGATGGTTTGCTTCATTCCCGATGCCTGCACATCGAAGGAGCTCCTGTGCTCCCACACAGACCTCTGGCACTGGCAGGAGTGGATGTCAGTGCTCCGCCGCTGTGTGAGGAGACAGGGAGCCCTGCAAAGCAGCCCCACGGGTTTGGTGTGGGAGGAGGAACACAGCACAAGGTGTTTTGTGGGGAAACCGGGACCTCTGCTTGGAAAAGCCAAAGATTCCCTGGCAAGGACAGGAGGAGGAGACACCCTGGTTCACCGGAGTGTTGTACATGTGCTGTCATCTCTTGCTGCTCTGCTCCACCCACCACCCCCCATTCAGCCTCTGCCACTTCCAGCAGCCTTCCCCATCCACCGAGTGCCACAGCCCTGCTGCACCGGCTGGCCACAGCTCACCACAGCCCTGCTGCACCGGCTGGCCACAGCTCACCACAGCCCTGCTGCACCGGCTCACCACAGCTCACCACAGCCCTGCTGCACCAGCTCACCACAGCTCACCACAGCCCTGCCACACTGGCTCACCACACCGGCTCAGCGCTGGTGGGCTCTGCTCCCCTCCCAGGACCAGCATGCAGAGGCATGGGAGGGGCAGTGCAGGCGCAGGAGGTGTCAGAGCTCTGCCCCTGCCAGGCCTCCTTCCCCTGGGTGCCTGTTTGCCCCAGCCCCTGCTCCCAGGATGCGCTCTCCTCCCTGCCTGAGGCGCGTCTGCGCCTCAGCCGCCCTTCGATTCGGAGCTGACTCATTTCCAGCGGGTTTCACCTAGAGACTTCCCATAAAGGAAATCAGATTTTGAAGGGCAAGCTGCTTTAAACTGCTTTAAATAAAACAACCCAAAGAACAGGCTTTCCTTCCTTCCCCTTTCAGCGATGGCCCAGAGACCTGACATCAGCAATGTCACACTCGCAGCCGCGCTTCGACAACAAACAGCCTGAGGAGAGCTCCTCTTGTGGCTTTTTCAGCCCCAGGAGCAGCCTGCCCAGTGCCCTGTGCCCCCCACGAGCAGTCCCATCCCCTCAGCCCTGTGTCCCCCAGGAGCAGCTCCATCCCAGCCCAGGCAGACATCCCCAGGGTTTGTCCCAAAGGTCCGGCCTTGGGGACCGAAGGCTCTCCTGCTGTCCCTCCTGCCAGCTGCCACCTCTGCCACAAGCACAGCACCCCCCTGCACTGTCCCATTCAACAGCTTAGCTAAGCCAAGAACAGCCCTGATGACGAAGTGGCAGCTTTAGGACGTTTAAGCCCTTGGTTTTAACTCCTGGGGTGCCGTGGTGCAAGCCACAGGGTTGCCCCAGGCTGGCAGGGACATGAACCAGCCTCAGCAGTGCTAATCCTGGAACAGAAGCGGGGCAGGGGGATGACACACGTGCCACAGGTTCCCCTCCCAAAAGGCAGAGGCTGGCGATCGTCTGCCCTGGGATGACACCTCCAGCAATTCCTCTTTGCTGGCCGGTGGCAGCCCTTTCTCATGCTGCTGTGTCTGTGTCACGTTCTCTGTGGGGCACAGGCAGCTCTAGGAGCAGCAGCCACACTGATGCTCTGGGCCAGGCGTGCTCCCAGTCCACCTGTGGCACTGGGAAGTGGGACTTGCAGGGAGGCCAGCGCCACATCACCATTCCCTCAGCGTCTGGAGCAGGGCTGGAGCCGGGGAAAAGCTCCACAGATTATCCCCTGAACTGGGAATGTGAAACTTTACCCGTGAAATTCAAACAGCTGACAGGCACCAGAGGAACACAGCTCCTGGTGCTGGTAAAAACCAGCTAAAAACCATCAGCAGAGGCAGAGCCCAGGAGAAGATGAGACTCCCTCACTGAAGTTTGCACCGAATGGAAGCAGACTTACCGATGTTGATCTCATCGTCCGTCAGTGTGTCACCAATGAAGTCGAACTGAAAGGACTGCAAAGTCTGGGAGAATTTCTGCACCGCCGATGAGTAACCTGGAGAGGACAGAGCAACGGGGCCATGAGCTTCTGCTGTACTGAACTGGTGAGCTGTAGTTCAGCCTGCACGGAGCAGAACGGCAGCCAGGCAGTTGGAAAAATCCATAGAAAAATCCATAGCCAGCAGGAGTTTAAAGCTCGTTAGAAACGCCACGATGTTCCGACCCGTCAGAGGCTGCAGGGAGCATCTGTGTGCTCTGCTGCTGCTTTCCCAGCGGTGTCAGGAACACCTCGGTGATACCACACTAACAGACACGCCGACTGTACCAACAGCCGGTCGACAGCCTCAAGTCCTGCACCGTGGAGAGAGGCTCAGCAGTGCCACAGCCCAGCGCTGGGCCGGCACCACCGACAGCCCCGGGACCCGCTGCTGGCCCCGGCGAAGACACGTGCGGGCTGGAACACAGACACTTCCCGACAGCAGTCATGGCTCAGCATGAATGGTTCCTAGAGGAGTCTCCAGCCCAAAGGGCCTTTGTGTCGCTGTGTCCTGCGTGGCTGATTCACACTCGCCGGCGGCTCCGCTGACATCGGCCGAGGAGCCACAGCGGGCAGACCCCAATGCCAGAGTCACCCCCCAGTGATGGCCAGGGTCTCGCTTCCCCCAGGAGAAGGGGTCGTGCGGCCAGCAGAGCAGGGACCTGAGGGATCTGAGCCCACCACAGCCCCTGCACCAGGCTGCAGCAGACACCTGAGGCAAACAGGAGGCAGCTGGACGCACCTGACCTCCGGAAATCACACGAACACATGGGATCATCTCAGGCTTTGATTGATGTGGCTGATTCCCCAGGTTTGGAGCCCAGCTACCAGCACAGCCCTAGACCATGTTCCTCTGTGGGGATGCACCAGAGAGGATGCTGAAGTTCAGGAGCTGGGAGTGTGGAAGGGCAATGGCACGACAGCAGCATGTGGCCAGCTCCAAGCCCCTCTGCTACTGAGCCCAGAGCTGTGGAGCAGCTCTGTGCCACAGGGGTTAAGTGGTCAGTTTGTTAATAAACCCACATGTGCAATTGATTTTGGCATCAGTTGTTAAAATCTGGGGGGATCACCAGCCAAAAAGGTGGTGTGAATGAGGGACTGCACCTGCGCTACCCCCTGCATTGCTAGCCCAAGAAGATGCTGCTCTGGGTGAATTTTTGTCTGTTCCCTCCCACTGCAGACTTGGTGACAAAGGACCTTACACCACGGTGGCAAACACAGGGCTTTCTGAAACACTGCTACGAAGAGGAGAGAAAGACTGGGCACCACCAAACTGGATGTTAGGACAGGAGAGCAAGTGGGAACCTGGGACCTCGGGCAGCAGCCTGGACTGCCCTGCCCCGACCCTGAGCACCCCGGGACCCCAGGGCCCACCCAGACCCCCAGCGACCACAGTGTGGGGAGGAGTGTGGCTGAGGAGCACAGGCAGCCCCCGCTCCCCCCTCAAAAGCCCCGTTCAGCCGTCTTCTCCTGGGTCAAACCTTTGCTCCTGAATGGGCAGATTCAGGCCTGAATGTGGCTATTTAGGCGCAGCTGCCGGGGGCCGAGCGCGCACCCGGGTGAGCTGCGGCACAGAAGGTGCCATTGATTTGGAGGAAACCTTGGCAAAGGATTCTCCTCGTCCCCGTGGCGCTCGCCTCAGGCCAGGCCGGGGGCTCCCGTTCAGCTGTCGCTCAGGGGAATCTTTGTTCCTCCCCTTCAGCATCTTCCTCAGACGCTGCTGAAGGCCCTGTCCAGCCCATCCTCGCCCCCCTCTGATGTGTATTGGCGGGTGAGCTTCAGTCACCCTGTTTAAATGCCCACCCGACCCAGCACTAGGTCCTGAGCAGCCCCCTAAAAACCAGCAGCACCAAGGCGGCTTCTTGCATCCCACCCCTCCCACAGCCTTGGTACGGCACCGGATCCATCACCACCACTGCCTGCCATGGTCAGTGCCCGTCCCTCTGTCAGTGTCTGTCTGTCCCACTCCACACACAGTGATGAGACACCAGCCAGCTGCAGAGTGCGTGTTGCCGAGAGCCAGGATGCTGCTCACGAGCCCCTCTTGCAGCGCCCGGGGGCCGTGGGGTTTGCATGTGAGGGGTTGGGGGGTTTGCACCAGGGCGGCATTCTCTCCCTTCAACAGACACTCCCACATTCCCTCCCACCCCCCAATACACACCGCTGCCCTGCTCACACAGTGCCTGGGGGGGCCGGGGGGGCAGTGGGGTCTCACCCCCTGTCCTGCACCATTCCCCACACCTCACACTGCCAATCGAGAAAACAAACCAGAAACAAACCCCCCTCGCCCCCACTTCAGCTCCACAACCCATCCCCACCACTCCCCGTGGCTGTGGAATTGCACTGGGAAGCTGGAAGAGGCCAGGCAGCCCAAACCGACGCTGAGCTACGGCAACGTAAGGAGGAGCAGCTCTGCTCTGGGGCTTCCCAGCTCCCAAACACCCAGAGCACACCCAGTCAACAGGCTTTCCTTTCAAACCAGCAAACCAAAGACAGTGAAAATTCATTCTGTACTTCGATAAGGGCGTTTGAAGCCAAGGACAAATTTGAGGGTCAGGATCTGACCTCTGGAGATGCATTTTTTGGGGAAATGTTGCAAGCCCTGATGCACCCACCGCAGCCGAGCGTGCAGGGAGCTCCTTCCCAGCGCATGGTCAGCACAGAGCGTTTTCCACTTCCCCTTGGAGAGCTGGGCAAGGGGACACGTGGAGCATGAGAAACACCACCACTTGTCTTCCAGCACGCACAGGAGTGGCTGTGGTCCCCAAAGGGAAGAGAGTGCCTGTTGTCACTGAATCCCACTGCAGAGCATCCCAGGGAGCTGCATCGTGAAGGAGACAGAGCTCATCTGTGCTGCCACTCCAGAGACGGGGGTCTGGCACCCGACCCAGCGCTTCCAGGGAATTCTCTGTACTTGCAGCAGAGCTTTACGAGCCGCCACACACAACGTGCTTGGCCAAGGGGTTGGATCCTGCTCCACGACGTTGTATTTACACAGCCTGTACTAACTGCAAGTGCTGTCCCACCAAAACAGCCCAACTCTGAACCAAGGAAGTTACCCTGACCACAGCTGCTGCAGCTCAGGCCCCAGGGAGCTGAGCAGAGCTGTGGGCCAAGCACAGGTACAGCTCTCAGCAGCCCTCCCAACAGAGCAGCCTCACGCTGGTTATCTGTCCCCTGTGCTGGTTACCCACACACACACTGCCCTCCCACCCAGCCCTGCCTGCTTCCCGGCCTCAGACAAGCTTTTCTCTCTCATTTTCATTCTCCTCCTTGCCCGGGTAACCCTGGGCTAAAGGCACAGACTTGCTGACAAGCTGATTTCATTTATTGCTCAATAACAGAACCCAAAAGACACCAACACAGCAATTGTTCACACCTATCCTGTCCTATCCTACCCTACCCTACCCTATCCTCCTCCTGCCTGGCCCACCTCTCTGGTAGACATCCACAATGTCACACCTGGGACAAGCTGGCACACCTCATCACACTGCTCCAGGGACGGTGCCTGGAGCTGTTTTGTATCATTTCTGCTTCCAAGATACCAGGACAGATGTCACCTTGGGCTCTTGTGTCAGCACAGCCTCCCCCAGCCTGGCCAGGCAGGGACAGCAGGTACACTGACCCCCTGCCCCCCCAAAGAGCAGCATGACAATGCCACCCCAGCACCAGCCCCTCACTCAACGCTGCTCATGAGGAGCAGGAGGTGAAACCCTGTGCTGAAGGCTGGAGCTCCTCACAGGACAGCCTGCAGCTCCAGCACCCATCTGGCCTTCCAAGCTGACCCCGCAGCCCTGCACAGCCAGAGCAGCGGAACTGGAAGAAGACCTGGGGCACACAGGGAACTCTGCCTGGCTGCTTGGGCACCAGTGCCACAGGGGAGGGTGGTGCCTGTGCTCCCAGGGTGGTGAGCAGCTCCCAAACCTGCTTGGAAGGGCAGAGCACGCCCAGGCTGCTGACGGCCGCAGGGACAGTGACGCCAGGTGACTGGAGCTGCCAGCCAGCCGTGGGGTGCAGCTAGAGGGTGTCTCCATGGGCTGCACCCATTGACGAACCTGCCCTTTCCCCCACCCCAAAACCGCCTGCTCTCACAGCCCTTCCCAGCCCTGGGCTCAGTGCTGCCTGCAGGATGTTGACAGAAGGACAGACTCTCTGAGAAATGAAAACCTGCAGAGCTGGGCCATGCAAAGTGAATTCACTCTCTCCTTCCCCGGGAGGAGCCCAGTAGCTTGAGGAGGGGGCTGAGCAGCCCAGCTCCCCAGGCATCAGCAGAGCACCGGGCAAAGCCACTGGTCAGCACAGAGAGGGCAGAGCCACACAGATGCCTGCAGTGCTTCTTGGAGCTCCTCACGAGCAGCCCAGCAAGTTTTTGGCAGGGCTGCTCTGGCATAAGCAGCAGGAGAGGGTGTGCTCCAAGAGCCACGGCTCCCTGCTGTACAAGCAGTACGAACACAGGGAAAACAAACACGAAAACAACAGCCTCTTCTCCGGGGCAGAGCGCTAGCAATCCCCACAGAGAGATCTCATGATCCGCAGAGCCACGGGCCGCATCGCCGGGCCGCGCTCCGGCACCCACCCTCCCAGGCAGCAGTGACAACCAGCGGCTTCGGGAGCCCGCAGCCAGCAGCACGGATGATTTCAGAGTTTCCTTGGGCAGGGGCGCAGGGGGGAGGCAGGAGGCCAGATGAGTCACTGGCGGCGCGAGGGGAACACTCGCAGCCCTCCTACGAGCGATGCGAAGCGGATCGGGGCAGGGAGGGACACGCATCCCTCTGGCTCCAGGGCTGGGAGCTGCTGCCAGCGAGGGCTCAGCCCAGCCCACGCCTGCTGGGGAGCACCCGGGGCACCTTCACCCCCCCTGCACCGGGACAGCCTGAACCCACGCACCCTGCGGCACCCTTAGGTGGGCTTGGCTGAGGGCTCACCCCCTCTCTGGGCTCCCCCACAAGCCCCACAGCCCATGAGGAATTGGGGGGACTGGCTTTGAGCCTCCACCGCTGAGGGACCCCCAGGACCTGCAGACCCCCTGTTCATCATCTGAAGGCACAGGAACATGCCATGCCTCTTGCTCTCCATTTACACAGGGCAATCAAAGCTCTAAGAACACCCAGCCTCTGCCTTCAGAATCCACCTTGGCTGGGGCAACAGGATATAGAAAGGACAGAGAAGGGACTGCAAAGAGGAACCCGGATTCTGGCCTTCACTTGTATTTAAGAACTTCACCTCAGGCTGTTCAGCTGCTCTGACAGCCTTTTGAACAACCCGTGACTGCACATGTACCTGTGCCTTCAATTCGGTGACAGAAAGGGCCACCAGCCAGGAAAAGCTGGCACAAGCTGCGGCGAGGAGCCTGTGGGGCAAAGCCAAAGGCAGTGCTGGCAAGTGCACCCTCCCCACAACCAAGCCCAGCTGTTCCTTCACACGTGCCTGCGGCTGACACGGTTCGAAAGGCCTGTGGTGCTCAGTCAGGACAACCCCTGCTGCCCTTCGCTGGCGGTTCGAAGCAGCTCTGGTGCTGGTGTGCTCGCTGCCCCTGACACGCCGGCGCACAGGGAAGGACTTGGTTCTTTTTCCCTATAAACCCCCCGGTTCTTCCAACCACACCGGCACTCCGCGCTGCTCGGAGGCACAGGAGGGGCAGAGCAGGTCCACAGCCAGGGATGGGTGCTGCAGCCACGCTCCCCAGGCAGGCACAGCGCAGCAGCACAGTGCTGTGGGGAGGATTCCAGCTGCTGGCCACACAGGGCTGCCACGGCCACTCCATGGAGCCAGGCTGGCACCCAGCAGGACAGAAACCACCTGGCAAAAGCGTGTGGGAGAACGTGGGGTGCTGCATCCGTAGTTACTGGTTGACACCAAGAGAATTATTGAATAAAATACTCCAAACACCTCTCCAGAAAACGCCAGAAAAGCTGAGTCTTCACATGGTGACTCAAGAGGAAACTCTCTGGTCAGCAGCAGGGCTGCTGCGAGCCCCTGGGCTGTCAGACACATCACAAAACATGGATAACACCCACATCCTCCCCGGGAAGGGGCCCGGAGAGGCAGCAGAGCGTGGATAGAAAGCATCTCCTGTGGCAGCAGAGAGGAAGATACTGAAACCATGGAAATGCCTGACCCTCTTGGCCCAGCCTGGCCCTCTGTGCTGAGGTGCACAGGATGTGTATTCAGGGTGCTGGGCTGGCCAGAGCCATCACAAAATGCCACACGTGAGTTTGCTGGAAGCTGGACCCGCTCACCAGCCCCAGTGCTGGCTGGGACCACGGGTGGGGGTGGGCAGGAAGCGACCCCAGCTGATGCTCCTGCCCTGGGGCAGGACCCAGCTGCCAGGTCCCCACTGACCCATCGAAGGGAGCGAGGCTCCTGCAGAGCCTGGCACCACACAGCTCACCTGGGAGCTGCCCCGCAGGCACCGAGCCCCAGGCATCAGCCACACGGCACAGCACCACAGCACCACCACACAGGGCGAGAGAACTGCTCCTGCCCAGAGCAGAACCTGACACACGCCAGGGAGCCCCGAAACCAGGGGGCACAGCTCACAGCTGGAGCGGGCTGATATCGCGCCTGCTCCTCGTCTTCCCTGCCTGTGCCTGAAGATACAGCCTCGGTGGCTGGGGGAGGGCTGGCTTTTTGGGAGGGGTTTGTTCTCTTTTTGTTGCTATTGTCTCTGGTTGAAGCATGTCTGGTTTAAATTTGCACCAACTTCGGGCCCTGGATTCTGTGCACAGCGCCGGCAGCCCTGGGAAACGAGGTGCTTCTGCTGGCTGCAGAGACTCCTCTCCCCTTCCTACCTGTCCTGAGAGGCCCCAGGGAGCACAGACCTTCCCAAGGGAGCACAGACCCTCCCCAGGCAGAGCAGTGCCCGTGAGCCCAAGCCCACTGTGCTGGCGTACAGGCACAGCCACCCATCGCAAGGCGAGCATCCCTTTGGAGCTGCTGCAGGGCACCAGGAATTGGAGCTCCTGCTCCACTCCAGAGCCCACAGAGCACAAAAAGGTGGTGGGATCTTTTTTCCAGCTGAAGGAATTGCATTTTCTGGGTACTGTTATGCACATCCTATTGAGTCAAGGACACTGGAGCACTTCCAGTGCCAGGTCTGTACCTGGTATTGGGTGTTTCCAGCTCTGCAGAGGACTGCTGAGCCTCCCACAGACCTACACACAGTTTATCTGCCCAAGGTCTCTGTGCACACAGCTCCCAGGCTCCCACTATCACCCTTGCTGTGAGACGGTGCCAACCCCAGCCTGCAGCACGGTGAGACTGGCACCAAGCACACAGGTCTCCAAACTCTCAAGAACACACCTCTGTGCTGTTACCACAGGCTTCCCTTCGCTTGGTTCCTGGCTAAATTAGCACGTTATCAGTGTCCGCAACTCTGAGGGCTGCAGGTTTAGGTGTAGGAGGTGCCTAGGTGCACACAACATCACCCCAAAGCCACTGGTGGGACCAGCTGAGGGCTGATGTCTCTGCAGGCAAGCAGCAGAAGTCAGGAGAAAACACTAGAAGGTCTCAGCAGTGACCAGAGCCCTTACTGGATGAAACCCCAGCGAGGACAGGGCAGACCAGCAAGGAGAGGACAATACAAGGAGAATACATTATAGCTGGAGGGGAGTGATGGATTTTCCAGCCAGGCATTTTTCCCCTGCTGAAGCCCAGAAAGAGCTTAACACCCCCTGCTCTGGCACAAGGTGCTGCAGGAGAAAGGTGTCCCTGCAGCTGTGAGCCATCCATCCCCTTCCACAGCCAGCCCACGGCAGCTCCTCCTGGTGCCACCAGCACGGGTGGAAAGCCAGGTCCCCAGGGAAACAGGAGGCTCCAGTGCTGCCACAGCAGGAAAGAGCCACGGAACCAGTAACAAATCCCAGTCTGTGTTCTGCCTCCACGATGCTTTCCCCAAAGTCCTGAATTCGGGAGGTGAGAGGGGAGGGAAGGGGCTGGCACCAGCTCAGCTCCAGGCGCAGCGTGCAGACCCGGGCTGCCTGCAGTCAGGATCAGGCTCCCTGCAGCCGAGCAGGATGCTCAGACAACACTGTTCCTTCTTCCTGTTAGCACACCCCATAGCTGGGGTAACAAGGAATGTCACAGCCCAGGGCAGGTGCCTGAGACCTTATGCAGCTGGTTATACCCAGACAGGGCCCGTTCTCTGCTCTGGGAGCTGTGCTGGCTGGGACAGGGTCCAACCCTCCATCCATCCAAGCCAGGGTACCAACTGCTGCTGGGGTGCAGCATCAGGGCAGCACAAGGCTACAAGGGGAGCAGGAGGAAGAGGACAGACCCATTTTTTTAAGAGGTCAGACAGGCTTGGCAGTGGCTGTGTTACCAGCCTGGCCAGTGGCACCAGAGACAGGCTGATGGGCATCTCACTGGGACCTGGGATCCCCTATGTACACTGGGCAGGTTAAGGAGTAGCTCTCCACAGGACAGAGGCCTCCGTGTGCCCACATGGAGTGTTCCTGCACACACCCTCACTAAGGGGCCGCAGGCTGGCTCCCAGAGAAGCTGCCTTTGTGGGACGGGGTGTTGTTAACACCCCACAGGCGCCGCGGTGCCCAGCCCTGCCCAGAGCGCAGAGATGATGTTTGCCTGGAGAGCTCCAGCCTTTCCTGTGCCAGCAAAGTCACACGTGGATGCTTGTTCCTCTTCCAGGGGAGCCTGAGGTTTGCCCAGGCATCGGCAGAGCCCAGCACCTGGCTCTACCACACCGTGCCGACTCAGGCAGAGTCTCTACAGGCTCCACACGAGCCAGCGCACGGGGCTTCTGCGGGAGCCCGGCAGGCAGCGGCCCCAAGGCTGCCTCTACCAACTCCCCCCTGCCTGCACCCCAAAGCACTAAATAACCCCCAGGCACCACCTCTGACAACAGCAGGGAACTGCTGTGCCGTGCCAGGGTCCGCAGAGCCCCCGAGCTGATAGGTGCCGGACCCGTGGACTGGAGGAGGATGGCAGGACCCTCCCCACATCCCCCATCAGCCCCTTCCAAGGGAAAAGCCTCTCCTTACCGTGTGCCTCCTGGGCAGACACACCTCTTCACATCCCCTCATCACACCACCCTCCCAGGACAGAGCGCTCGCTGCTGGGCAAGCCAAGCCAGGGGCCGTCTGCTGCTCCACACAGCACAGGAATCCAGTTCAGAGCCACATTCGCCACATTTGCATGGGAACTCAGAGCTCCTCCAGCTTCAAAGCACAGTTTACACCACAGCAGTGCTCCTACATTCATAGAGAGAGACATTTCTCAACTCCATTTGATATATAATTGCAGGAGGAGATCAAAGGCTGGGGGAAACGGGCGGCTTGGCGTTACCACACACATAGCTGGGCACAGCGAGCGAGAGATTCCCTAAACACCCCAGGGGACTGAGCCAAGGGGAGAAAATGAGGTGAAGAAGCCACCTTTATGACAACTGTGACGTGACACAGCCCCCTTCAGACACGCATGCTCGTGGCCTTGAGCACCCAGCCTGCATCAGCTCGTGCCTGGCCACCACAGCACAGGGCCACGAGCCCTGGGGCATGAAGGAGCCACTGCTGGATGGATCCCCGGTGCCTAGCCTGAGCAGACAGACCAAAGGACACCAGCCCAGCATGCTCCAAGCAAGGCAGGCCTTGCAGCTTTGGTGGGGGACAGCAGGGAGAGCCAAGCCTGTCTTCTGGGGTGAGCGAAGCCCCAGCATGGGGAATGCTGCAGGCAAAGGCAGCCCTGTAATGATTTCAGGTTGTACCTGAATGACCTGTTTAAAAACCCCACACTCCAGCTCACATATTAATTTGCTACAGATGAGATGATGGTGAATTAATCGAGCGGTGAAAGGGCCATGAAAGCGTCAGGAGACACCCCACAATCTCCAAACGAAGCCACCAGAGCCGTGTTTATTAGACAATGGACGCTCTGCTTGTGCTGCTGGCAGGAATAAGTGATACCAAGTGGGTTTTCTTCCTTTCCAGCTTCTGGAGACTCCACTAGAACACTCCTAACACCTCCCAGCAGGTGAGATGATCCCAACAACGTACGAGCTCCTCGTATCACAGACAGCTCAACACCACCCAGCCTCACCCAGCGCAGGAAGGGAAGGTCCTGCAGAGCTCCGTGGAAAGTCACGCTCACTTTGCTCCCTGTGACTTGGCCATGGGAACAGCCAGCTTCGGGCAGCCACAGGGTTTGGAGCCTGGGCACTCTGTGCTTACAGGGGATCAGTAGAGCCCAGCAGACCCCATCTCCCCACAGCAGGAGCCCCACATCTCTCCTCGGGGGTCTGCACCAGCGCTGCTGTGCCTGCATCACGCCTTTTGTTGGGCAGCTTGTGCCTGTGCCTCAGGCTGAGCCCACCAGCTGGGACAGCAGGTGTTGGACAGGCTGTGAACAGCCAGACAGGGCACAGCCTGGCTGTACGTGGGATGCCTTCCTTCCCCAGCCAGCAGGCAGGCAGCACACACACCTCACAGGGAGGCTGTGCCCAGCACCTTGGAAGGTTGGACAGAAGGTTTAACCAAGAGGGAGCCTCACCTGCCAAGAGGGACAGGAGGAGGACAGGACCTCTGCACAGAGACCATTCGGAACAATCGCCCTAATTAATCCTTGATGAAGGGAGCTCACTCCCTCTCGCACCTTTGCTTCCCAGTGCTGAGGGACCGATCCATCCCCAGCTGCCAAAGGGCAGGAATGAATCATGGGGCAGTGGGATGTACCAGCCCTCAGCCCCAGGTGCTCTGGCAGCAGACAGGGAGCAGCCCCAAACTCCTACACACCATCCTGTGCACACAGACAGGCTTCAGAGGAGAGCCCACAGTTTTCTTTAGAGTTATCTCTTATGTAAAAGGGGGGGGGTGGAGTGTGACTCCCCGGGAGCTGATGGAAGCCCAGGTGGGTCCCAGCCCCAGCAGCCCCCCAGCAGCCCCCCCACCTCCTGCTCCAGCCACGCTCATGACAAACAAGTCAGCACAAAAACACCCTCACAGCTTCCTGGGGGTTCCTCAGTCCCGGGGGTGGGGGGGAATTATCTGTGCTGCCTGGGTGTACTCTGTTTCCTTCCACTTCTCTCCTTCCTCCTTGCCTGTCTCTCTGGGACGGATCTGCTGAGCCAGCAGAATCCCACACATCCCTACTCCGGGCGCAGCGTTGGGGCTTAAGAGGGACACTGCAAAGGGAGGAAAAGCAGAGTGTTTACGTCAACAGACGGGCTTGTTAGAGCCTCTCCGCTCTGCGGCGTGGGCTGCTGCTTTTCCCGCAGGGCTGAGCCGAGGTTCGGAAGGGTTCTGCAGTACCCTTCAGCCTCCTGCAGCCCCGGGATGTCTCCCGCCTCAGCCACAGCAGCTTTTGTCTTCCCTGTTTTCCAGATGGGCAAACAGGGGCTATTCCAGTCACCCTTCACAAAGGGGCAGCGACCAAACCCACGAACACCGACGAAAACCCAACCAGCTGGGAAGGAAACCGGCGTCCAGGGGTCTGCCCCGGCCCTGGCTCCGAGTGCCTGCGCCGGGGCTGCTGCCGGCGCAGCTCCCAGCTGGGGGGCCAGGCCTCCCTGGCTGCGCTTCCATGAGTGTTTGGGAAAGCGGGAGAGACACCACGGGGGAAGCGGAGCTACAGCTCCTGGGGGCAAAGGGAACGAGCCCGGGCAGCCGGGCGGGTCAGGGGGGGGTTACACACAGCGGGCAGGCACCCCCGGTCCGGGCACCCCCCTCCCAGACAAGGGGCTCCCCAACGTCACGGCTGAAGCCTGCGGCTGCTCACAAAGGATTCTCGGCGCTGCTGCAGGAGCCAGGGCACAGCACAGAGCGGCTGTGACAAAGGAAGGCCCGGGGGTGCTCCCGCAGGGCGCCCGGGGCTGGCTGCGGGTCCCCGAGCGCGGGGCTGGGTGAGGAGGCGATGGGGGATGCGCGACGTGTGCCGCCCGGCGCCGCTCCACCCGCCTTCCCGAGGGAAAAGGAGCCAGCGCCTTCCCGAGCACGGCGGGATTCCCCCGAACGATGGCGGTGCCGGGGGAGCCCCGCGGCATGAGCCCCCGCAGCCCGGCGATGCCGCTGGCCCAGCTCGCCCGGACGATGGGCCGGCCGGTGCCCGCGCAGGGACAGCGCCGGACGGACAGACAGACGGACCCGCGGGCGCGGCCGGGGCAGGTGGGTGCCCGCGGCCCGCCCCGGCGATGCTGGGAGAGGGGCGTCTGCCCAGAGCCGGGGCGGGGGGCGCCCCGGGGGGGCCGAGCCGGGGCGGGGGGCGCCCCGGGGGGGCCGAGCCGGGGCGGGGGGGGCCGAGACGGGGCGGGGGGGCCGAGACGGGGCGGGGGGGCGCCCCGGGGGGGCCGAGCCGGGGCGGGGGGGCCGAGACGGGGCGGGGGGCGCCCCGGGGGGGCCGAGCCGGGGCGGGGGGGCGCCCCGGGGGGGCCGAGACGGGGCGGGGGGCGCCCCGGGGCGATGCGCGAGGGGGAGCCCGGCGCGGGGCCGAGAGGCACCGTCTGCTCCGCCCGGCCCCGTCCGCCTCCCGCCGCCTCCCGCTCCCGCAGCGCCGCCGCCGCTCACCCCGTATGGCGGCGATGAGCGCGTTGCCGTCCTTGATCACCTCCTTGATGAACTTGTTGGTCCGCTCCAGCTCCTGCTCGTAGCACTTGAGCCGCTCGCGGAAGTCGGGGCTGTCCAGGTAGCAGTCGCTGAACTCCAGCGGCGGGTGCCCCATGGCTGCGGGCGGCCCGGACACGGCTACAGCTGCGGCCGCCTCTCCCCGCCCCGCGCCGCGGCCATGCCACCGCCCCGGCGGGCACCGCCCCCGGCCCGGCCCCGGGAGGCGCAGCCGGGCGGGGTCTCGCTCGCTCGCAGGGCCGCGCCGGCCGCTCGGCTCAGCCCACCCCCGCCCCGCCCGACCCCCGCCCCGCCCGACCCCCGCTTCCGGCCGCGCCGCCGCTGCCGGGACTTGTAGTGCGGCGGGGCCGGAACCGAGCAGCCCCGGCGGGGAGGAGCGGTGCTCGCTGCCAGGGGAGCGGCCGGTGCGGGGGAGGCGGGCCCGGCCCCCGCTGCCCGTCCGCCGCGCGGCCCCTCGCTGTCCCCCCCCGGGCCAGGCCGGCTGCGCGCGGCTCCGCCGCCCCCTACCGGCGGGGGGCGGGGGAGGGGGTGTCGCCCCGCGTTGCCATGGACGCCCGGGCGGCCCGTGACGGGGCAACGGCCGCCGCGCGCGGTGATGACGTATGCGCGGCCTCCACGTCGCCCAGGCAGCCAAGATGGCGGCGGCGGAGGGGAGCGGAGCGGCGGAGCCGCTGGTGAGCGGGGCGGCGGGAGCGGCTGGGGGCCGGGCGAGGCCCCGCACCGGGCCGGGCCCTCGGGCGGGGCGGCGCCGCTCGGCTGAGGGGTGGCGGCTGCCGCAGGGAGCGCCCGGCCCCTGCCGGGCAGGCCAGGGCCCCGGGGCTGCGGGCGCGGCGCGGGGCCTGTGCGGGGCCTGTGCGGGGCCTGTGCGGGGCCTGTGCGGGCTGGGGCGCTCGGCCCGGCTCCCGGAGCCGCGGCAGCCCGCCGCCGGGTGCGGGGCCAGGCGGCCGGCGCGGCGCGGGGAGGCTGCGGGGCGCAGGGCCGGGCGCTGCCGCTCCCTCGCTCCGCCTGCCCCGGGGCTCGCCGCAGACCTGCTCGGGCGGTCCCACCTTGGCTCCTGGCTGAGGGGCGCGGCGGGGGAAGCGGCTTGGCTACCGCCCGGCCCGCAGCGGCTCCGGGCGGCCAGGCAGCTCCTCGAGCAGCTCCCGGTGCGGCCGGTGCCGCTGGCGGAAGCCTCGTTAGTTGTCGCTCGGTAGTCAGGGGCTGGGCAGCGGGCTGCAGAAATGCCCTGCCACTCTCTGCAGAGCTGCTCCTGGCTGCAGCCAGCCAGCCCTTTAGCTCCAGCAGGCAGCGCCCGGGCCCTGCTGTCAGCCACGGCGTTTCAGGGCTGGAGCTTTGAATTCACCAGCTGGGAAACACCCGGAGGCACTGTGGGCTGGCTTGTGTTTCTGTTGTTCTAAAGGCTTTTTTAAAACCCTTTAGTTTGCAGGCCTGGCAGATGTGTCGATATCGGGAGAGGTGCCTGTGGAGGGGGAGATCACCGTGCCTGTCAGCTCCCACGCTCCTGACGAGGACTTCTCCACGCTGGATGAGCCAGTCAGGGACACTATTGTGAGTCTGGGCCTCTGGGTGAGCCAGTCAGGGACACTATTGTGAGTCTGGGCCTCTGCCTGTGCTCCAGCACCTCTTTTGCTGGTACCTGTGCCCAGCTGTCATGCCAAAGCTGTGTGGGTTTTGGGGTAACTCTGCTTGCCTTGCACTTGGTTGTAAGCTTGGGGACTTTTCATTTAGAACCAGCCCTGCAAAATCAGCTCTTGCAGGTTGGAATATCTGAATTGTGGCCCCAAAGATGACAGAAATCTTCACAGAGGTCTCAGGTGGAGCTTGGGGAAAGCCTTGCTTGGCTTATGGGTTTTGTCATCAGTTTTATTTTCCTGGAAGAGCAAGCAAATTCCTGTGCTCAGCTGGGCGTCACTGAAAGATGTAATATTGCAGAGCTTAAGGAATGCAGGCACTGTTTGTTGAGGAGGATGCTGCCAACCTTTTTGGGCTGGATCCTGGCTTGATTCACCATCAGCACTCCTGTCCTGTGCTGCTGCTTTCCGTTGTGAACGGGGGTTTTGGTGAAGGGCTAAACTGAAGTGCTGCTTTGTTGTTTCAGATGAGAGACCTGAAGGCTGTTGGGAAGAAATTCATCCACGTCATGTACCCAAAGAAGAGCAGTGCCCTCCTCAGAGACTGTACGTGTGAGAGGGTCAGAGCCCTGGGCAGGGCTCCTGCCAGCAGGCTTCCCCTCCCTGGGCCTGGGGAGGGCTGGGTGGAGCAGGGGTTAGCAGTGCCTGTGCTGCTGTGGAACGCTGAGCAGCACACAGGAGAAGCCAGGGTGGGAGCAGAGCTCTTGAGAGGTGCAGCACGTGCTGGGGTCTGCAGAAGGGGCAGCTTTGGCAGGTGCCAGGCTGTGGATAGGCTGTGTTGCAGAAGGTGGCCTGGAGGGTGCTGGTTGGTGTAGGGACACACAGGGTGTGTTCTTGCTCTGGGGACAGGGAACTGAGTGTCATTCTGTCGTGCTGATGGGTTTGTTCTCCCTTTGCCCACAGGGGATCTCTGGGGCCCTCTGGTGCTGTGTGTCTCCCTGGCACTGTGAGTACTCCCAGGGGGGGATGATTTGGGGGGTTATAGTCTCTTACCTTGAAAAAACTAAACTAAAACTAAAGTTCTCTGATTACCTGTGTTGAGATGAAGCTCCTGTGACCTCTGAGACCATGGGGTGCACCCCTTAGCCCAGCACAGCCA
The DNA here is from genome assembly GCA_022605575.1 of Laterallus jamaicensis coturniculus. Classification (NCBI taxonomy): domain Eukaryota; kingdom Metazoa; phylum Chordata; class Aves; order Gruiformes; family Rallidae; genus Laterallus; species Laterallus jamaicensis. Next base: position 673,389 of record JAKCOX010000148.1, read on the forward strand.
AGCCCACCAGACCAGGTTCCCAAGCACCACGTCTACGCTGCTTTTAACCCCCCCCCAAGGGGTGGTGGCTGCCCTGCTGCCCTGGGCAGCCTGGTCCAGGGCTCACAGCCCTTTGGGGAAGATGTTTTCCCCCATCTCCAATCCAAACCCCCCCTGGTGCATCTTGAGGCCGATTCCTCTTGTCCTGTCATGTGTTACTGAGGAGAAGAGACCAACCCCCACACTGGCTACACCCTCCTCTGAGGCAGCTGTAGGGAGTGAGCAGGTCTCCCCTCAGCCCCCTCTTCTCCAACCCAACTCCCCCATTTCCCTGAGCCACTCCCCACCTGACTTGTGCCCCAGACCCTCTGTCACTCCGTTGCCCTTCTCTGGACACGCTCCAGCACCTCAGTGCTGTAAAGCTGCAGCAGAAGCACATGGTGTAATTGTAACACTCCAGTGCAGGCTTTGTCTTGCTCCTGCCCTCCTACAGGCTTTCCTTCTGGCCTCCATGGCCTGTCCTGTGCCACACTCCCTGCTTTCAGAGGTTGCCACGTTTTTGGTACTTTAGTTTTCACCTCTTAACCCTTTGTCTATGGTTTTATTCTCCTCTCAGTCCTCAGAACGAATAAACAAATGGACTGAGCAGCCCTCAGCTGAGCCACAACCGTTTTCCTTCCTCTTGCCAAGCTGAGGTTACTGCTCAAAACAACACATAGAAAAATGGCTGGGGAACAGCGTCTCAGGCTCTTCTGTTGTCTACTCCAGGTGTAGAAACCCCCATCACCTATTGTTCCTGACTCCTTTTACCTCTTCCCCACAACAGGATGCTTCAGGGAGGAGCAGCAGACAGCAAAGACGATGGAGGCCCCCAGTTTGCTGAGGTCTTTGTCATCATCTGGTTCGGAGCAGTCGTCATCACACTAAACTCAAAGCTGCTGGGGGGAACCATGTGAGTGCTGGTTACTGAGCAGGAGGGAAAAGGGGAGTGCAGGGGGGTTCGGCAGAGCTTGGGTGTGACTGCTGCTCCCCCTCCTGTCCCTGCAGATCCTTCTTCCAGAGCCTGTGTGTGCTGGGTTACTGTGTGCTGCCCCTGACGGTGGCCATGCTGGTGTGCAGGCTGGTGCTGCTGGCAGGTGCTGGGACCATCAGCTTCATCATACGACTTATTGTAGTAGTAGCTATGTTTGGCTGGTCAACGCTAGGTGAGTTCCTCTCAGCGCTACGCTGCTGTGTGTGCCATGCACCTGTTCTGTTGGGTGACACCAGTGGAGGGGAAGGTGTTTCCTGGGCTGACAAAGCGTTGTTGGAGTAGTTCTCCCAGGCCTTGTGTTGGCAGAGGCTCAGCCTCTGCTCAGGGTGGTGTTCGTGTTTGTTTGCAAATTGCCATCAGGAGAAGGACAGTAGTTTAACAGTGAGCCCTGTGTGAGAGCACTGCCTGTTTAATTCTGTGGTCTGGGTCACACAGGCTGTTGGCAGATGCTCATTTCTTGCAGCTGCATTGTTTCTCCTGTTCTCCATGGGCAAGTCTGGCTCGTTACAGTGTTAATCACCCTTCCTCGGCGCCAAGGAAAGTGTTAGCTGGTGATGCAGCCCACCGGCACTGAGCAGTGCCTTGCTCTGTTCCCCCCCAGTGAAATCCTACCACAGGCCCTAATTCAACCCCCTTACCATCTGCAGTGGCTCCCAGGGTGGGAGCGTTGTGCTGCTCACACGCCTTCTCCTTTCCCCAGCGTCCACGGCGTTCCTGGCAGACAGTCAGCCTCCGAACCGCAAAGCTCTGGTGGTGTACCCCATCTTCCTCTTCTACTTCGTCATCAGCTGGATGATCCTCACCTTCACCCCTCAGTGAGCTCCCCCCTGAAGAGACTCTGATGCAGACTGAAGTCTTTCCATGAACGCTGCAGTTAGGCATTGGCTTTATCTCCTTCTAATTTATATATATATAGGTGTTGTGAAAAGGCAGGTTATGGGATAAAGCCAGAGAACTGCAAAACGTGGTCGTTTGTGTGTCCCTCTTTCTGAAAGGTACAGAGGTCCAGCTGCTGGGGGCTGTTTCTTTAGCCCTGCTCTTTAGTTGTGATGAGTGAGTAATGCCCACTGTGACAGGGATTGTTCTCCCTGAGGAGCAGGGCAGGAGGTCCTGGAGCATCGAGACGTCGGGGAGGTGAAGATGAACTTACAGGATGGCACGACTCCCTGGAGTTCTTGCTCTGCTTGGATTCTCCCTGAAGATGAATATGCCTTATGAAATAATAGAACTTCATTCTTGTTACGTGTAGGGCAGTGGAGAGATGTGATTGCCTCCTTTCCCCTCCTGCTGGAGCAGGGACATGTACATAGAGCGTCACAGGACCGCCAGCTTTCGCTCCGGGCAGGTTCCAGCAGGAGAGAGGTTGGGTCTGCTGTGCAGCTCCCCAGAGCTGGGCAGGAGGGAGCTGCCTCTGCTTGTGTGTCATGTATGTGTTTCATCTCTTTGTGTGTCTAGAAGGAGTGTTTCCTTCAGCTCCGTGGTGTCTGGGGCGGGCAGCGTGTCTGCACTGGACGGTTACATCTTTGCACGTGGCCCTGGCTTAGAGGGTTACAAGTCCTGGAGAAACAGCCAAGGCTGGGTCCTGTGGGGACTTGGCTCTCTCTGTGTGTTGAGACTGGAAAGCTGGGGAGCAGCTAGTAAAGTCTGTAGGGATAGGTTAAAGAGAACAGCAAACCTGAGAAGGAGGTTGAGGATTTGCTCTGTGAGGTGTTTGGGTACCACACCAGGGCTTGTGCCTCTGGTCTGAAATGGGTTGGAGGAAGGAGACCAAATGATGGTGAAGTGGTGGCTGCTCTGGCATGGGGTGTGTGCCCCAGCCTTTCCTGCTCCCTGTGACTCTTCCTTTGGCAGCTCACATGGGCAGTGAGGTGAAAGCTCACGAGGCTGTGTGCTGTTTGTACTGACCAGGAGCTGTGAGGAACTGTCCTGTAGGGTTTTGGTTTGGCTGTTGGCTGGGTTTTTTGCTTACTCCTTTGGATAAAAGGGGAGGAGGCTTTCATCTCCAGGTCCTGGAGCTGTGCTGGCCTTGTCCCTTGCCCCCAGGCCCCCTGTGGGTGTAGCTGTGTCATCATATTTCAGCACAGCGGCGGAGACCTGGAGAACCCCTCTTGGGAAACTGTATGGAGTTTATTTCTGTTGTCTGTTATTTTCAGTGATCAATCCAAAGGGAGAGCTGTGAAACACCTGGGGCTGCTGGTAAAAACATCTCTCTTCCTGACAACGAGCATCCTGTTTCCTTGTCCTCTGGTGACACCTGGGGGGGTGGGGGGGTGGGTCCTGTTAGGGTGGGCAAGGGGCTGCTGCATATTTACCATCAGGAGTGCAGTTCTGCTGGTGCTTGGGTTTGGAGGTTTCTATCTGCAGATGGAGAGTGTGCGTGGAGCAGAGGGAAGGGAGGATCAGTTGCTCAGCAGGGACCCAGCTCTGCTGCAGCGCTGCTGCTCATGGTGAGCCTGTGACAGGGATGGCAGTGGTGCTGCTCTCGTGTTCCACAGACAGGGATGGAACATGGGAACAGGGAAGGGTTTAACTTCTTTGAGTTATTACTGCTGTGCAGTGGGACTTTTCTTTCAAGCACAGGGTTTTCCCTTTGTTAAACACTAACTTGGCTTGTGGAGCTGGACAGGAGGGCCCAAGGGACAGGAGGGCCCAAGGGAAGTAGCTCCTGAAGCTGTTGGGCTGCAGTGGGATTTGTTGAGCCAAATCTTTCTCTCCTGCTGCAGCATGGGAATCTGGCCATCCTTCTAGAGAAGGCTCTGTAGTGTGTCATGATTTAAGCTGTTGCTGCCCCCGAGAGGTAACTGGAGCAGCGTGTCAGCCTCTTGAACAGAGGGAAAGTAATGTGTAAAAGGAATTAGACTCACAGCTTTTGCCTTGGTTGGTTTTGCCTTGGATGCAGGTCTCGTGGTGGTTTGTTCTGTAGTGCTGCTCTTGGCTTACACAAGAGAGAAGAACATTATTTTGATAGGAACTGGATTTACTTTGCAACTGGTCACTGAAGCTTGGAGCCAAGAGGTGTTTTTAGTCAGAAAGAATCGGCAGCAATGCTGGTTCTGGAGGTGGGATTGCTCTGCCTCTTTGCTTTTGACTCCTGGTGATCCTTTAGCATGGAGACAAGTCATCTTCTAAAGCTGCATGTTCTTTTGGTGGGGTCTGTCACTAAAGATGTAACGTGCCTGAAGGTTTTAGCTGGCAGGATGCAGGTAGGAATCCTGATTTCCTGAGTTCTCATCCCTCCAGGTGCACAGTTCAATGTCTTAAGTAGGGTAGTGTTTTAATTGCTGTTTCCTCTAGCAGAGGGTGGAGGATGTTTGTGTTGCTGTGGCTCCTTGCCCTGTTCTCTGGCAGCTGTCTGGCAGGTGAGATGTGCTTGGTGCTGGCACGCAGTGTGTCTGGTGGACAGTCATTCCCTGCCACAATGTGATACCAGTTCTGGAGGAGCTTCCCCAGGAGCAGCTTGGCCTTCTGACTTGATGACCTGTCAAAAGCTGAGCCCTTTTGGGTGAGTACAACTGCTTGGGAAAGCTGAGTAAGCACTGAGCAGCAGTGGGAATGAGCAGCACAGCGACTGAAGAAACTCCAGCAGCCAAACCTGGCCCTTGTTCCTCAGCCCAACGTCCTCTACAGCCACAGCCTTGTGGGACCAGCTCTCCCTGGCCAGAGGGGTGTCCCCAGAGCAGACACCACAGCACGACTGAGGAACTCCAGGCTTTGGCAAGTGGGATGCCCTGAGCTGATTTGCTGGCTGCAGGAAGCCTGGGATTCCTGGTGCTGATGCTCCTGTCAGATGATGGCACTGGATGGGAGCACAGTGCCCCTGGAGCAGGGCCTGGCCATGCTGCTCAGCTGGTTGCTGAACACCTTCCCCCAGAAGCAGGGCAGTGCTCCTCAACACCTATCTAATCTGTTGGGAAAAGGGATGTGGTAACTCGATTGTTGCCCTTCCCAGGGGGGAGAGGACTCTTCCTTCTTGTCTGAAGCTGGCTGAGGGAAGGGTAGCCAGGAGAAAATCGAATCTCCTGCCTTTAGTGAAGTGGTTTAACTTTCCTGTAGAGAAGGTGGATGATTCTGATGCATCAACCAGGCTTTCTTTCCTACTAAGTTTTTTTAATACTATTTATCCACTGAGGTTGTTGTCTGTGTTCAAATCCGAATTTAATGATGATTATTTAATGCTGATGGGAAGAATGTATTTGTTTTAACTTTATAAATTAAAGCACACTGAAAGTCCCATGGGCAGTGCTGTGTGTGGGTACAGAGTGTCTGCTGTGCTGCTGGGCAGTGGGAGCTGGGGGCTGCCTGCGGGGGTGGGTGCAGCACCGTGGGCTGGGGGGCTCCAGAGGGGTGGGGGCAACAGGCTGGATGTCCCTTGCCCTCAGGACATGCTTGGGCATTTCAGGTGTGTGCTGACAGGCTAACAGGGGTTGGGAGGAGCACGTGGGTGTGGTGTGAAGCTTCCCCTCTGAGAAGAGCATGGCTGCTGATCCTACCTTCCAGCTACTCCTGCCACTGGTGTCTTGGAGCTGCTATCACTGGACCCTGCCTGTGCTCCCACCTGGTCCTGGAGCTCGGGGTCCCAGGGGCGCTGTGCTGGGGGTCCCAGGGGCGCTGTGCTGGGGGTCCCAGAGGCGCTGTGCTGTGCTGGGGGCCCTGTGCTGGGGGTCCTGGGGTCCTCTGCTATGCTGTGGGCCCAGGGTCCTGTGCTGCCTTACCCCTGCACTGGCACTTGGCAGGCAGACCCTCTCTCCTCGGGGGAGGTCTCAGGAGGCACCCAGCAGAGCCTGCCCTGGCACCGTGTGCAGGGGCACGGTGCGAGGGGGCTGAGGGCACGGGGAGCACAAACCTGGTAGGGGAGTGGCCTCATCCATGGGTGGCAGTTGAAAGGCAGCACAGACCCGTACTGGGGTCTGTGTGAACCACCTGAAGCGTGTCTGAGCTCCTGCAGCGTGCTGGGTGCCAGCGGGTCCTGCGGCAGCCGGGTGCCTCTGCCAAGGAGCGGTGACAGCGGGGACCCAGCCTGCTTCAAGGCCAGGAGGTGCCAGTGGGCATGAGAGGGCAGCAGGGCCTCACTGGTGCTTGCAGCCCAGCTCCTCACTGCATCCTTGGCTGCTCCTGCGCCCCAGCCGTGGGGGTGCAGCGGGGGTGCAGCGGGGGTGCAGCGGGGATGCAGCAGGGATGCAGCAGTCCCTCACCCCGAGCTGCTGCACGGCTGTGTGAGAGGCTCGTGCCAACGTGCCCAACCCTCTCGTGCCACAGGCCTCTACCTGCTCTGCCTCTTCGGTCGTGTGTTCGCAGTCTGGAGCAGGAAGGGAAGGCAGCTCCAGTCAGCACGGGGCGTTTGTTTGAGTCACTGGGGCAGCAGGAAGTGACTAGGGGGCTCTCTTTCCCCCCCCTCTCCCCCAAGACAAGAACAACCAAGATACCTGTTTATGTGGTGAAGCAACTTCATGTGTGTAGGAAATCATTACCACCTTCTGGATTGCTTCCCTCCACTGGCCAGCTGCTGTGTGTGTACTCTGAAGCGTTGCCACCCTCTGACTCTGCTTATCACAGAGCATCGCTCAGCACAACTGCTTTTACCTTCCTCCTAGTGATAGGTGAGTACAACCCCAGTGAATTTTAGCTCCCTTTACACGGTCGGTCAGGGCTCACTACCTGCTTAACACTTGGGAACGGGTCTTACACAAGTGCATAGCAAACGTGAAGGTGATCCTGCTTCTGGAGCCTGGCTGGGGCAATGGGAGCAGCTTGCCTTGCATGTTCTCCAGAGCTGTTATCAGGGGGTCAGAGGTCTCCAGGGCCTTGACCTCGCTGTGTCTGGCAGTCTTAATACCCTTCTCCTGGAAGCAAAACCATTGCAGCAGAAGGAACTGCTGTGAGACCCCCAGGCTGGCAGCAGTTTGCCAGAGGCTGTGGCTGCAGCCTGCTGAGCACATGGGTTGTTCCTCCCCGAAAGAGGAGCATAGCTCCACACGAGTGCAGGGTGACAGCTCCCCAAGGGCTTGAAAATACTGAGGTTTCGCTGGTGGCTGCAGTGGGTGTTTTCTGTGGGCTCTGGGCCGGCTTCCTGAGAGCTTTACATCTCGTTAATGCTGGGCAAGACAGGCTTTTCTTTTTTCTGAGGTTACTGCCCGACAGTGCCCTAGGGCACGGGAATGGTGTAGGCAGCAGCCAGGGGAAGGGCTCTCCCAGTAAAATCGGGGAGTAACCTGTTGCTGGCTGGCACAGTGAACCCGTGATTCCTGACCTTTGCCTTCCTTGACAGGTGGCTGCTGCGATGGCTGCGGGAGCTGGGAGCTGAGCTGGGAGCTGAGCTGGGAGCCGAGCTGGGAGCCGAGCTGGGGGCTGCTGGTTCTGCTGATCAGCCAGACCCAGCCCAGAGGCTGCGTGGCAGCAGCGTGCGTGCCGAGGGTCTACAGCCTGGGGAGCTGGGATCCCCCAGCCTGGGGAGCTGGGATCCCCCAGCGCCAGCGGGACCAGCCTGCAGCAGCGGGAGCAGCCGGAGGGGCGGCTGCAGCGGGTGACACTGGGAGCCCGGCCGAGCTGCGGGGGTCCCGTGGCTGGAGGCACGGTGCAGCCTGGAGCTCCTGCGCGTGGGGCCGCCGGCAGCGACACACGTAAGGTCTCCGTGCTGCTGGGCCGTGCTGGGGCGGCGGCTGCGCTGGGTGGGGGGTGAGGGGGGCTCAGCGTGTGGAGCAGGGACGGGTTTGGGAGACAGGGGCGAGGGAACCCACCCTGGCAGGGCTTGCCCTAGATTGGGTTCTCCATCCCAGTGGGAACAGAGCGCTCGCTGGGGTGGGGAGGATCGCTGTAGTGCTTCCTCCTTGGCTGTTTTCCTGGAACCTCTGCCCCCGTTTCAGAGTGCAAAGCTGTTTGCTCGGAGGGGAAGCACCCAGGGATGGTTTCGTTCAGTGTGTCACGGCCTCCCGGTGCCTGGCACCTCCCCACATCTGGCCCTCAGAGCCTTTGGTGCCTGATGAGCTGCTGCGTGCGGGGCTGGAGGGGGCACACGAGCTCTCCCAGTGCTGCCACAGACAGAGTGATGGCCATGTGTCTCAGCTGAGCTCCTGCACGTGCAGGAGGCATGGCCCCAGCTCCTCTCTGCAGCCTGGGACAGCATCTCCTGTGCTGTGGGGGTGTGGAGCAAACCTCTGGATGGCACCCAGGTGAAGCTGTCCCCATGACACCCCACAGACCCCGTCTCTCCCTCAGTGCTGCGTTGCTGGCAGTGGGAAAAGCATAAGGTGAACCACCAGCTCCTGCTAAAAGGGTCCAGGAGTTCCCTGCCTTAAGGGAGAAAGAAAGACTCAAAACCAAGGTGGGAGGGCTGGGCAGGGGGCACAGGGATGCTGTGTACGTAACACCTTCTGCTGGAGCTCTGTGAGCAGGCAGCACGGGGAGCGCTGCAGGACGGTGGCTGTTGCTGGTTACTGTGCTCCCAATGGGTGCTCACTGGTGTAAAGCATCTCTCAGCCAGGCTGGAAGTTCAGCTGGCCAAGCTCCACAACTGCAGCCTCAGAAACAGGCAGAGCAGGGGCTGGGTGCTCCAGGGAGTACAGTGTGCACACACCTGCAGTAAGGACTGGTGTGTCCCTTTCCAGTGGAGTGCAAAACCAGGGAAAGTAAAACAAGAGCTGTCTTCTGGGTGGTTCTTGCTAAGCAGTCATGGTTTTGCCTTGACAGTTCTCCCTTTGTGGACGATGGAGGTGAGGAGTGCTAGGTACCGAGCAAAGCTGCCCATGGGCCAGCACCAGGAGCTCCTGACCCTGCCCTCTTCGCTGGAGGAGGAAGATGAGGAAGGTGCCTATGGCTTCTTCTGTCGGAGGAGCAGTGAGCACAGCCCCAAGGATGAGCTTGACTACATGCTGATAGATGACAGCAGCTTGCCCTCCCTGGATGGCTCCATCCCCCCAAGAACCTGGGGGCTCTGCCCACGGCTCATCAGCCTCCCCGAGGACCAGGCTGGGCGCAGAGGGGGTGGGACAGGCAGCAGTGAATATTTTGGCAGTGGTGAAGTGTTGGCCCTCGATGGATGTTCTCAGGCAAGGCGTGGGCATGTGCCCCAGCACGATGAAACTGCTCCAGTGTGGCCGCCCCAGGCAGCCCAGGGGGGCGACTACAACACCCTGGACTGGGAGGAAGATGAGCTTAATGCCGTCTCTCTGTCTCCTGGGGAAACAAAGACGTGGCCTGGCCGGCTGGTAAGTGTGTCTGTCTCTCTGGCACGTTCACAGCCAGAGCCAAGGTGCTTTGGAGGAGTGGTGACTGGGGGGCCTGTTACCTGCACCCCCGTACCTGCACCCTTGAGATGCCCAGCTGGTCCTGAGCTCAGGGTGCTGTGGCAGGTGTCTGTCTGCCTGGGGAGCCAGTGCCTGAGGGTTCCCCCTGCCTTGGGGCTGGCCCACCATGGGCTCTGCTCAGGGCTCTTGCAGCCGCAGCTCGGCAGGCTCCTGGGTGGGCTCCGGCTTGTTCTATTTGTGCTCCAAATACAGTCTCTGTCCCTGCTTTTGAGTCCCCATTCACAAGAGACTCATAGGAGCATAATGCCCCCCGAGGCCTCTGGCTGCCCCTGAATTTGGGTGCAAAGGGCTGACAGGAGCAGCGGCTGTGCCAGCCCCATCATAGGCAGAGGGGCTCCAGGCAGCTCCAGCCCCGCAGCCCCTGGTCCCACAGCCCCATGTCCCACAGCCCCCAGTCCCACAGCACACCAGCCTGGGCCTTCTGGTTTGCTTCCCCACGCGACACAGCCCGGTTCCCATGGCTGGAGGTGCGATGGTGCTGGGCTGGGTGCTGCTGTCAGGGTGGTTCTGCGGTGCCGTTTCCCTGCCCGGCCTCAGCCTTGTCAGACCTTTGCTCCTGCTGCTCTCCAGCCCCTGGCACTTCCTCCTGCTGCCAATACCAGTCTGTGTGTGTGTGTGTGTGTGTACACGTGTGTGTACACACGTGTGTGCCCTGCTTCGGTGGTCGTTTCAGTGAGACAGGCGCTGTGAAGGGAAATCCACAGGGTAGAGAGATTTGCAGTTAACAGCTCCCCCCGCCCCAGAGCCCCCGTTCCCCCCGTGCCGATGGGTGCTGGGCTGCAGTCCCTGACCCACATCTTGCTTCCTGGCAGGTGCCGCTCCTGCCTGGCGCTGGCTCTGCCCTTTGCCCGGCGCGCAGGAAGGAGTGGAGCGGCCCTGGGCAGCTCCCTCCATCGCTGCTCCCACCCCACACACGCTGTGGGGCCCTGGGGAGCTCGACGCTTTCCACAGGGGGGGAATCTTGGAGCCCAGCCAGAGCTGCTGGGTTTCCCTTGGGCCGTGTGGCTCTTCCCGGGTTCTGGCATTTGGTGTGGCTGCTGCAGGCCCGTAAACAGGCAGCAGGATGAGTTACACAGGGCTTGTTTAACACCCACCTCTCCCCGTGATCCAGCTGGCCTCTAGCGAAACGATGTGGCAGAGCTGGGATGGGGTCACTGCCTCTTCTGGGGCAACTCACTGCCCAACTTCTTCCCAGTGGCAGGGACAGTGCGGCCCCGCTCACAGACACCCCGGTCTGGCCCCCAGCCACAGGCAGGCCGTGTGCTGGGTGCAGGGCTGGGGACCTGGGTGAGCACGGAGGTGGGCAGAGGCTGGAGGTGGCTCGGACCCAGCAGCCTCAAGGTGTCTGTCATTTGGGAAGGAGAAGTGCTTTTGCTCCCCCACCGTGTTGTGTCAGGGGCTGTGACCTGGCTCAGGAGGTCTGGGCACGGATGTTTCCATGCTGGTGGGTTTGAACAGGAGAAACAAGCCACAGCGAAGGGCCTGGAGCAGGCTCAGTGCTCTCTGCCCACACCCAGCCCGTTTAACCTTCCCTCCCTGTTCCTGCTCCCACTCCCGATGCAGGTCGCAGCGGGGACCCGGAGCACATCGCTCCAGCCCAGCCCCTGGCGCGGGGCCGGGGCAGGACGCGGCCGTGGGGGGCTGGGGGCAGGAAAGAATGTGCTGCTGAAGAACAAGGCTTTTGTGTGCGCTGAGGGTTTGTATGAGAAGCGCTTTCTGGAGCTGCCTGAGCTTCCCAGCATCCCCCAGGGAGTCTCCATCCCACCCCGGGGCTGTGCTGCCCGTGGGCACGGGACAGGCACTTGCTGTCCCCAAACAAGAAGTGTCCCCTCACTCCTGCAGCCTGTGCCTAAAGGATGGGCATCGCCCCAGTGGTGGCTGTGGAAGGGTCCCTGGAGAAGCCATGTCTGATGCCAGCTTGTTTTAAATGCTCTCTTCCATGCTCCTGAAGGGAGGAGCACTGTGCCACTGGTGTGCTGCCAGCTCTGTGTTGGCCTAGGCCCCCTCCCACATTTGGGGTGTGCTGCCATGGGGTGTCTGCAGGACCAGCCCAGCACAGCTGGGCTTTGTATCCTGAGCTCTGCCCTGAGGTCCTGCTGTGGCACTTTGGGGAGGAGGTTGGCTTGGCCAGGCAGCCCTTCGCTCATGGTAGCAGCACCTGGAGACCTCAGAGTGCTGGAGTGTGACAGCACAGCCCAGTAAGGCAAACTGGGCATGTGTGGCTTGCAGGAACCTTTGGCTCCTGCGTGCTCCGGTGATGCATGCACTGGTGCTGGGAGCCATCAGGGAATTTGGCTTCTGGCTCTGGCAGAGCCGGTGCTGTGTCCAGGGGCCAGCATCCCGTGGGTGTGCACAGGGCTGGACCATCCCCATACCCAGAGAGAGAGGAGGCTGTGTGCGAATTCGTCACGCAGGGTTAAGCATGCAAAGACCTGCCCTGCCTGCAGAGCACTGCACCCACAGAGATGCCTCCCCCTTGTTCGTTAATCCCAAACCCGGGCAGAATGAGGGCTGGGAGCTGGGAGGCAGCAGCTGCTGCTGCAGCCACGTGCAGAGACACGGGTGGGTCGAGTCCCGTCTGTTCACTGGCGTCCGACTGGAGGCGGCTCTGGCTCTGCTGCCTGGGGTTGGTTTTAATAGCTGCTGGGTGTGTTGGCTGTCGGAGGCAGATAGTGGGGCACCAACCAGAGCGTGTCCCCTCACCCAGCCAGCGCTGTGTGACGCCAGCCCTCCCCGTGCCGCTCGCACAGCCCTGACACCAGGCAGGGCTTGGCTTTGCCCAGGGATTAATCTGCTTTTCCCACAAGCAGTTCTAGGCCTGAGCTGGCCCACAGCTCCCCACAGCCCCCAGGTGAGCCCCAGGACATGGGCTGTCCCCTGCCTGGGAACGGCTCAGCCCTGTGCTTTGCCTGTGTCCCTGAGCCTCCTGCTGATGACAAGAGATGCCCCCAGTTCCCCAAGCTGGTCTGGCACCCGGCTCGGTGGGCAGAACATCCCTGTCCTGGACGGGATGCAGCCGCTTGGGGTGTCCCATGGGAGGGGGGAGCTGCTGGGTGAGCACCCTGCTTGTACCCTGCTTGCACCCCGCTTTTACATGTGAAAATGCTGAGTCTCTTTTGTGTGGGATGCCTGGGCACTGCAGGCAGGGGGTGTCGGAGCTGTCTGGCATGGGAATCCTTGTACCCTCTTCCCAGACACCCCCAGGGGTTGATTTTGGAGTTAGTTTGGGGCAGCAGATGAGTCTCCACAAAAGCCACTGTCCTTCTGTATGGCTTGGGCCTGTCTGTAACTGCTGAGACGTGGCTGCAGCGTGCCAGGAGGTTACCCCATCCGTCGTGCCCCCTTAAACACGGTCAAACCGTGCTCCCCACATGCAGCTCATGAGTCCTGGGCCTTGCAGCACCCCCAACTCCAACCAAACTTCCTGGGGTGCAGCTGGAGCAGGGACTGTGAGGGGTGGCTGTGGCTCATGTGCTGGGCCAGAGTGTTTGGAAGCAGCGATGGGAGTTGGAGCCCAGTGTCCCCCGTGCAGGGCAGCTGCCGAGGGTGGATGGAGGAGGAGGAGGGATGGAGCCAGGAGCCCCCGTGATGCCCCGCTCTGTGTGTACCTAGGGGGTGCCTGCTGCGGTGTGTCCCCAGGCTGGGCAGGGCCCTGTCCCCACTGGAGGTTATTCTTGCTTCCCCCGCTGTGGCTGGGGGTTATTTTTTGCTGTTGGTGTCACTGTCCTCACCCGCAGCCCCGGAGGAGCTGGGGGGGTCCCAGCCAGCCCCGGCTGTGCAGCAGCTGGCTGGGGGAGGGGGGACAGACAGCTTCTAGGGAGAGCCTGGAATGTAACTGGAATTTACTGGTGCTGAAGTTCCCAGACTTCCTGGCTAACAGATCCAGCGAGGTCCTGGTGTGTTGGAGCAGGAGCACTCCCCACCTTGTGCATCAGAAGTTCCAGGGAAGCATCGCTGACTGCACAGCAGGGACAGCGATAGCTCATCCATGGCACAGGGATAGCTCCTAGCTGCAGGGCTGTCCGGAGCCGATGGGGGATGATCAGTGGTGGGAAGAGGCTGTACCTGTCCTCCCAAACACCAGCCCTGCCCCGTGACTTCTGGGAGAGCCCTGTGTGTCCCGGTGTCTGGCCCTGGCTGCGTGTCCTGGTGTCTGGCCCTGCTCTGGGTGCACAGACAGCAGATGGGGCAGGGCTGGTGTCATCCACACCTGTGAAACTCTTTGTGAGCCTGCTCAGAGCAGAGCTTTCCCTAGGATCAGCTCTTTAGAGCAGTTTAAAGCAGGCTCTCCCGTAAGCCTGGGGGTCACGGTGATGCCTGTGTATAAATATATGTGTATTCAACAGAAATGGCTTTTCCTGTGGATGTGTGTGGAGCAGGTACCTGGGAAACGCTGGGAACCACCAGCACAGTGGTGGAGCTGTGTCCCAGCATCCCTGGGCAGAAACAGGCGCTTCGGAGCATGCTGGCTCCAGCCATTCACAGGGCGCCCACCCCCAGGACCTGCTCCTGCTGAGGACAGATTGGTGTGCTGGGGAAGGATCCCAGCTTTAAAATTACTGGAATGCTTTTGGGATGACTGGAGGGGAAGGAAGAAGGTACACAAGAATGCAGAAACCTCTGTGGTTTGTCTCCCAGGCCCGGGGAAGGAGACAGCTTTCTGTTACCAGCACTGCTGGGTTGGAGGAAGGGGGAGAAGGAATTCCTGCTGCCAGGGCACAGAGCTGGTTGTTGCTCTGGCACTGCCCTGCTCCCAGGCAACTGGTGATGGGTGAAGATGTGGGGCTGTCCCCTCTCTGCAAGGTTTCGGCAGGGCAGAGCCACCTCTGTCTGTCTGTCTGGTTACCTGGAGGATGTCTGTCTGCCACACGACACGCTGTCCAGCTGTCCCTGCAGGCACCATCCCTCCTGGGAGGGCTGTGTCCAGCCCCAGCCCTGTCAGGGATGGAAAGGAGGGAGTGTGTCTCCGTACCAAAACGGAACCAAGGGCAGGAGCTCTGGGTATCCACTGGCCTGTGCACACACGTGTGCCCCTGCCCACTCCCTACTCCAGCAGTGCATCCTGCAGGCAGCGAGCCCGGCTCTCACAGCCCAGCTCTGCCCATGCACCCTGCAAAGCCCCGTGGAGAAGTTTCCCTGCGTGATGATGGCTGGGAGTGTCTTTGGCAAGGTGTGGTGGTGGCAGTGCCATTTGGTGGCCCAGCCATGGGGTGGTCCCCTGGCAGCTGCAATGCTGTGGCAGTGGTACCGAGTGACCCAGGTGGGGATGGCTGGAAATGGGCGCTCATCCCAGCTGCTTTCATCCACCCTGGGGAAGTGTTTGGAAGCCCTTGGGACAAAAGCTGTGACCCCTGAGGCAGCAGGGACTGGGTGGCTGACCCCCAGGTCGCAGTGCCTGGCTCTGCCTCCAGTGCAAACCCTCCTACTGGGAAAACACTCGCTAGGAAAGGCGAACCCTGGGCAAGTGTCCCATAGAGGTGAGACTGTGTCCCCAGCCCTGGGCTGGAGTGGAACAGGGGCTGACACACAAAGCTTACGCTGCACCCCGGTGCCCCCAGCCCTCTGCGCTGGCCCGGTGCCGCAGGGACACAGCGGAGGAGCCGTGGCTGGTGCCAAGCCCGGGAGTGGTGCCAAAATACTGCTGAGGAATGAGCGAGGGGAGATGGAAGGAGGCAGCTGGAGCCGGTGCTGGGACTGACGCTGCCCCTGTGCTGCTGCTGGGGCCATGTCAGTGCAGCTGGGGCAGTGCTGTGGGTCAGGGCCTGGGTGCGGGTCAGGTCTGTGGGACACTATGGGTGTCCTGTGCCGCCTGCCCTGGGCAGGTGCAGCTTCCACCAGCTCTGCTGTGTCATATCTTTTGCCCTGCTGTCCCTGCCTTATCCCCCTGCTCCCACTTCCCAGGATCCCACTTCCCAGGAGCTGTGGCCGCCGACTCCATGTCACCCCTGAGAGCACCAGCATGGCTGGCACCCATCCCACCGTAACGGAGGCTTGGGCTCTGAGCAAGCCCCTTGGCTCAGCAGTGGTGGTGACCAGGAGGAGCTGCTGCCCACCACAGCATGTCTGTGGCCTGCTCATGCAGTGCTGGCTCCCCTGTTCCTCTCTGCATGCTCTTCCCCTCCACTGGCATCTCGAGGCTGGCTCAGCACCCCCTTCGTGACGTCTGGCGGGGGCTCGGCAGCTGCACACCAACTGCTGGGGTCTGGCTCTAGGGCAGAGCTGCCACGCTCCTGCACGCCGGCACAGGCTGCTGCCTGCCCTGAGTGTGCAGGGCTGGGACCGGCCCCGGGAGCAGCCGGGGGCGGTGGGCCAGAGCCGTGTAGGGATCAGCTCTGGGAGCAGCCGGGGGCGGTGGGCTGGAGCCGTGTGTCCCTGGGTGTGCTGTAGGCGTGTGGCTCAGCCCTGGCCTTGCTGCTGGTTAGCGTGCCATTCCTTGTTCTAATGAACTCCCTGTGGGGCCGTTCTGTCGTGCCCATGGGAGGGCTTCTCTCCGGGGCCCTGGGCACCACAGGGCTCACTCAGGAGTCTGGCTCTGCCTTCCATGGAGTCCTGGCCCACACGAAGCATGCGGAAGCTTTGTGGGAGGGAGCTGGGGGCTGTGAGCAGGAGCAAAGGGCAGCCCTGTCTGATGGCTGGGCTGCGCTTCCCCGCTTTCCTCACGCTGGGGTCGGGGCAGCCGGCCTGCCAAGCCGTGCCCGGTGCTGGGGTCGGGGCAGCCGGCCTGCCAAGCCGTGCCCGGTGCTGGGGTCGGGGCAGCCGGCCTGCCAAGCCGTGCTCGGTGCTGGGGTCAGGGCAGCCGGCCTGCTGAGCTGTGCCCGGTGCTGCGGCCGCTGCCTGCCCTGGGGCTGTGGCACTGGAGCATGGCACAGGTTGTGTCAGGGGCGTTTGGGGATGACAGTGTCATGGCGTGGGCACCGGACAGGGGGTGTCAGGAGCCCCTCAGCCCGTCTGCGGCTGCCGGAGAGCTGGAGCAGGGGCTGGAGTGAAACCTAAACCGGCTGGGGTTTGGGTTTCCAACGCCCTCCATGTGCCTTTGACAGCGAGGCGCCGGTGGCTGCGGCTCCGGGGGTGCCTCTTGCCTTCCCCTGGCTGGAGCAGAGCACTCCGGGGCCCAGGGGCCAGGCAGGAAAGGCTGGAGCTGTTTAAAACTCGCAGTCTGCAGGGAGTTGGGTTCACCGTCCACGGCTGCTCGCGACCAACTGAGTAACGGTGCAGGGTTTGAATCGCTGGCCCGCCTACGCAGCAGCTGCCTCCTCCCTCCCTGCCTGCGCCGAGCTCCTGCCCGCTCCGGGCTCTGCCCAGCTCCACGCCGCAGGCAGCGGCCATGGGGGTGCTGGGGTGGGCTCTGCCCGCGCCCCGGGGCAGCGCCGCGGTCTAGGGGGGCTCCGTGCCCGCCCCCCGCCCGGCCCATCATGCCATTGCTGGATTTCTTCTGGGCTTGCTTCAAAAGAGCCAAGGTAAGGACCCGGCTATTTAACGGGGTCCGTCTTCCTGAGACCCCCCCCCTCCCGATTTCGGGAGAAGCTGCCGGAAGGGACCCCGGGGGAGGTGTGTCTGCTGGGGCTGGGGCTTGCAGAGGGTGCCTGGCGTCTGCGCTGGAGGGGTGCCGTGCCCGCGCTCCTCGCACACGTGAAAGGTTAATTTTGGATGGGCCGTACGGGGGTGCATTGGCCAGGACACCCTGTGCTCACCCAGGACCCGGCCGGCGTGTCACCCCCATCCCGAGCACAGGCAGTGCAGTGGGTGCAGCACTGGCAAGTACAGCGTGGTCAGGGGGCTCCATGTGTGCTGCCAGACCCCGGTGTGCACGGCTTGGGGGGCTGGGGGCACCCTGTGAACCATGGCTCAGGGGGCTGGGGTCACTCCCCAGACTGGGACTTGGGGGGCTGGGAGCACCCCATGAACCAGGACTTGGGAGCTGGGGACACCCCACAACCTAGGGCTCGGGGGGTTGGGCGCACCCTGCAAACCAGGGCTCAGGGGCTGGGGGCACCCTGCAAACCAGGGATCAGGGGCTGGGGTCAGCCCACAAACCAGAGATTGGGGGGCTGGAAGCACCCTGTGAACTCGGGGGCCTGGGGGCACCCTGTGAACTGGGGCTCACCTGGCCCTCGGGTTGAATCTGGCTTGGCTGGCCTGGGGGGATGAGGGGGCTGCGATGGGATGACAAAGGAACAGCGAGTCGGGGCCCCCAGTTTTTAATTTCCTGTAGCAGTGGCTCCTGTGGCATCTGGTGTTTTTCATTGGGGTTTAGTTCCTCATCTGCCTCCTTAATAGCACAGCTCTTCCTCTGACAGCCCCTCTGCCCAGCCCTGCGTGCTGTCCCCAGCCGGAGCAGTGTGGGTGTGCTGACAGGTTTCAGGGGCAGTGGTAGCGTGGACCCCAGGGGCTGCAGATGGGGAGAAGCAGTGAAGCCCCTCCTGACGCCGGCTGTGCCGGTGTGGAATGCCGGGGCTCCCCCGGGGCTTCAGCACGGAGCTGAAAATAGTCCAGGCTAAAAATGACATTTGTGAAATTGGTTAATAACTTTAGTAGCTGTCTTGTCCCTGCTGTCTCCAGAGAGCTTAGTGTGTCCCTGTTAACCCTCTGGGCCCCGAGCTGTCGCTGCCATCGTGCTGCTGGTGGTGAGGAGACGGGCGGCACAGGCACAGGAGCCATGTGCAGGGCTGGGAGTCATCTGTCCCTCGGTGCTGGGCTCTTCCTCCCCACTGGCACGGCGGTGTCGTGGCCAGGGCCCTGTGACAAGGGATGCTCCAGGCCCTCGGAGGCTCCGGAAGGTGCTGGGCACCGCCTGGGCAGCCCCACGGCAGGGACGTGGTTAAGGCCGTCGCGCCCCACGTCATCCCCAGCCCCGCTGCCCCGGCAGGAAGAGGGGTCCCGGGTGGCCCGTGGGAAAGGCCGGCTCAGCAGCGCGCTGCATTCCCGCCGTGATCCCTGACAGCATCTCTGCCCCCCTCAGGGGGCTGCAGCTGCTCTGCTGGGGGCTTGCCTGCACCCAGAGCGGGGTCTGGGGGGGGTGCTGGGCTCTGCACTCCCCTCCGGACCTGGGCAGCACCAGGACCCACCGGCTCCCCCATCTCTGTGCAGCCACCATCCCCTCCCACGTGCTGGCACGGCTCTGCTGTCTGTAAATCCCACTTCCTTGGGGTTTATCCCACAGAAATCCAGCCCTGGGCGAGGGACAACCCCTCTGCATGGGGCTGGTGGCCCCTGCCCCACCCCGGGTGCTGCTCGCATGGAGCAGGCCAGGGAGCAGGAGCCCAGCTGCTCCCAGCTCTGCTTTCTTTTCGTTCCCTCCTTCCCTGTAGGCTTTGCTGGCCTGCTGAAGCCATGGGAAGGTGGACATCTCCACTGGCAGCTGAGCAGCTGCACGAGTGCTGAGGGGTGTGTTTGGGGGGACCCCAGCCCAGGGTTCCTTGGCTGGGGCGGGGCCCTGCCCCACCGTGGCTTCCCCAGCACCATCCAGGCCAAAGCCAGCTCCAGGGCAGAGCAGCCCCGGGCGTGATGCACGGTGCAGGGCGTGCGGGTGCCTCAGGGCGTCACCGGTGTGCGGGTGTCTCAGGGCGTCACCGGTGTGCGGGTGCCTCAGGGCGTCACCGGTGTGCGGGTGTCTCAGGGTGTCACTGGTGTGCGGGTGTCTCTTTCAGGGTGTCACTGATGCAGGGTGTGCGGGTGTCTCAGGGTGTCACCGGTGTGCGGGTGTCTCTCTCAGGGTGTCACTGATGCAGGGTGTGCGGGTGTCTCAGGGCGTCACCGGTGTGGGGTGTGCAGGTGTCTCAGGGTGTCACCGGTGTGGGGTGTGCGGGTGTCTCAGGGTGTCACTGGTGTGCGGGTGTCTCTCTCAGGGTGTCACTGATGCAGGGTGTGCGGGTGTCTCAGGGTGTCACCGGTGTGCGGGTGTCTCTCTCAGGGTGTCACTGATGCAGGGTGTGCGGGTGTCTCAGAGTGTCACCGGGGTGCGGGTGTCTCTCTCAGGGTGTCACTGATGTGGGGTGTGCGGGTGTCTCAGGATGTCACTGGTGTGCGGGTGTCTCTTTCAGGGTGTCACTGATGCAGGGTGTGCGGGTGTCTCAGGGTGTCACCGGTGTGCGGGTGTCTCTCTCAGGGTGTCACCGTGGTGCAGAGCTGAGCTCTGTGGTCTGGCCGTGTCCTCCAGGCTCTGAGCTGCCGCTTTGCCGTGGGCAGGACACCCCTTGCCTGCCCTCCTCCCTCTGGCAGTTTCTCAGCATCCCTCCCAAGCTGTGGGGCAGAAAGGTCCATCTTCCAGCCCTCCCCTTCTCCCCAGCTCCCTCACCTACCCCAGGGACGCAGGTCCCAGTCCTGCTGCTGGGTCCCAGTCCTGCTGCTCCTGCCCTGATGGCTTCCAGCAGTCAGGGAGCCACGGTGATGGGCACGTGCTGGGCACACCACTTCTGCCCTGTGCCGTGTTTGGCACTGATGTTTTAAAGCTGGACACTCCTGGCCCTGGGACGAGCCCTTGCAGAGCTCAGCCTGTCCCTGGAGCAGGCACTGGCAGCCCCAGCTCCTCTCCTGGCCCCGAGGAGGCTGGAGTGGGGTCCCAGCCCGGCCACTCTGGCAGGACACCACGAGCAGATCTAAAGATAACGAAGTGATTCCTGTTCTTTCTTTCTCTCCACAGTGCTTCACGTTGCTGGAAGACAAAAAAGATGCAGGTAAGCTGCCTTTGGGGCAGGAATGCCCTCGCTGCGGGGCGGGTGGAGGAGCGAGAGGAGGAGGACCATCCCCTTGCTGAGCCTGGGGTCTCTTCTGCCACCACTGGGATTTTCCCCCCAGACTGTTGTCTTTCAAGGGGCACCACTGGCAGAGCCCCTCGCCAGCGTGCGTGCACAGTGCTGGCACTGTGAGCTGTTCAGCCAGCCCGGCACAGCCTGGACATGGCTCTGCTCCTTTCCAGGCCCTTCTCAGCTCCTCTCTCGGTGGTGAACATCTCTGTGCTCCCCTGAGGAGCTCCAGGGCTGGGGATGGGCCGTGCCGTCGGAAGGAGGGCCTGGAGCCCCTCAGCTTTGCGGGATGGAGGTGCCCTGGCAGGGAAGGCTGGGCAGGAGGACACACGGCACAGCTCTGTGCTCATGGCACACGTGTCTGTGGGTGCTGCTGCCCAACCACCCCCCTGCAAAGGTGTGGGGAGAGGCTGGGGGTCAAGGCCACAATGCCGTGGGGGTTCGTGGGTGCTGGAGAGACTGGTGGTGTCTGCAGGAGGAGGAGGTGGAGGTGTGAACCTGTAGGGTGGGGATGGGGCTTGTGGGGTCCCGGATGGGTGCAGCCAGCTGCTCGCCTTCAGGGCCTCCTCACTGTGGTCTGACACGGTGTCACTGGCCTCATCTGCTGCTCTGTTGGCTGCGAGGGACCCTCTGGGTCTTGCTGGGTCCTCACTGTGGAGCCCAGCACGGCTCGAGGGCGAGATGGGTGCCTCAGAGTTACAGTTCCACTGGTCGGGGTCACAGAGGCTCTTTGCTGAGCAACACCCCCAGAAGTGACCCTGGCCCAGTCTGTAGCTCCCAGGGACCCCAGAGCGCTCCTCTGCCCCGTGCTGGCTCCTCTGCTCTCTGTGCAGACCCCGACAATGGTGTCCCCCCACCGATGGGTCTCGCTGGGGAAGGCAGGGAGCAGCGGTGCTGCTGGCCGGAGCCTCCAGCGCTGCAGAAGGGGAGATGCTGCCTTGCAGGGAGCCCGCAGGATGTACCTGGGATCCCAGAGCTGTGGCCCTGAGCGGTGGGCAGCACCCTGGAGACCCCTGGTTTCCAGCCACACCGGGTTAGGTGAGCTGGAGCCGGCGCGGGAGCCAGGGCAGCTCCGGGCAACAAAAGGCACTTTGTGAGCGGGGCTGGAGGTGATGCTGGGTGGTCCTGCCCACTCCTGGGAGATCGGGAGCTTGCTAGAAAGGACTGGAGAGGGGACAGAGCAGGGGAGACATTGTGGAGTGCTTTTGGGGAGGCGTGTTTACAGGTCCTTTCCCCTTGGTTAAAACATCCCAGTAAATCCAGGTCTCTCCTGGTAAAGGCTCAGCCGCAGTCGCAGCCCCCACTGTCCCGGCTGCACGTCCCCAGTGCAGCCTGAGGAGCTCCGTGCTGCTGGGGGGATGCTCGGCCACCACGGTGTCAGGCTCACAGAGGGGCCTGTGGGCAGGCGGAGGGAGGCTGGTGCTGTTACGTGCTGTCCTGCCAGCCACCCATCCCCAGAAGGCACTCTGAAATTGGGGTCACTGAAGGAGGCACCCATGGGCTCAGGAGACACCCTTGGGCTCAGAGGACACTGTTCCCCTCCCCAAGGGTGCTTTCACCCCATGAGTGGTGGGTGCCAGGGGGTCCTGCAAGCACAGCCCGGGAGCTGGGGCTGTGCTGGGCCCCTTCCCTGGGTGCTCTGCTCCCCCAGCAGCCTTGGGGCAGCCGTGTGGGTTTCTTCTGCCGCCTCAGAGGTGACATTTCAGCAGGAGCACGCAGGGACTCGCTCTTCTCTGGCAGCAGCTGCCAGCCCAGCAGGGCACGGCTGTGCCTGTGCCCGCAGCGAGCCCACCTGCACGGGCAGGGTCCTGGCCTGTTTCTGGGACAACTTAATTCCAGGAAAAATACCCCAGAACTTGGGGTTTTTTTTGCGACCAACCAGGCTAAACTCTGCGGGTGCTTCCTGGAGGGAGAGCCCTGTGTCCCCAGCCCAGCTCTCCTTTCCTTGGTGTGGGCTGGTAGCCCCATGTTCCCACCATCCCACCCACCCCTGCAGAGCGACAGGACCACCCCTCACACTGCCCTGCAGGACCCTCCTGCCAGGACCCCCAGGCTGGGTGGGACAGCGTGCTTGGCTGGCAGCCCCCACCAGAGCAGTCCCAGCTGGGGCCAGGTTTCCATGGGTTTCCATGGATTTCCTAACCCTCCACTTCCCCTCTGAAAGTCACTTCCCATGTATTGTTCTGGATGGAGCGGGGAGGAAAGGCTCGTGCTCCAGCTGCACAGGGGAGAGCATCATCCTCCAACCAAACCCCCAGCAACGGTGGTGGGATAATCCAGACAGCCCCTCCAAGGGGAGCATGGGGACTGTGCCCTGCTGATGTGGCCAGGCAGCAGCCTCTGCCTGCCAGGGCCCTGTGCTGAGCTGGTGGCTTGCTCCAGTGCAGCCAGAGGGGGTTTTGGAGGGGGCTGGCTGTGCTGGAGGAGCAGGGGGAAGCAGGGCTCGGGGCGCTGCTGAACTTTTGCCCCTGCGTGAAATAATAAGGTTGTATTTACCCAGCATCTGGATCTCCCAGAATAACCTGCTAAATTTAGCTGCTGTTGATGCGTTGCCACAGCTGAGTTATTCCCCTGCCCGTGCGTGGAAACCTCCCCCTGGTGCTGCTGGGTTTGGGCACGAGCTTCTCGCCCCTCTCCTGGCGTGTGCCTGCGTGTTTGGGGCCTGGCTTTGGGGGTGGGATGGGGATTGGGGTCTGGTTATCTGTCCTTGGCTGAATGGGTCAAAAGGGGGGCTGGCAGGGAGCACAGCCATGCTGGACACACGGACACGCAGGGACCAGCCCTCGGCACTGGGGCTGCACTCTGGCTGCAGCATCCATGCAAGGGAGGGGACTGGAGGAGACCTGTGGCTTGATGGTGTGGGTGGGGGATTTCCAGGCACTTCTGACCACCCACCCCCCCCGTGAAATCACTGCCTGCTGCGTGGGGGAAGGTGCAGCCGTGGGTCTGGATGCTGGTGGCAGAGCTCAGGAGTAGGAAAGCTGAACAGAATGTGGCTGTCAGTGGGTTTGGGGTGACACGTGGTGACAGGGAGCCTGTGCTGCTCCTTCCTCTTCCCTGCCACGGGGTCAGGCTCAGGCTCAGCCAGTGAATCACACCGAAACGCTGCCCTGGGCCCCAGAGTAACTTCAGGTCCCCCAGGAGCCTGGGTGAGCAGCAGCCCAGAGCCGTGCTGGGAGCTGGGCTGGGAGCAGCGGCACCCGGCCTGTGCTCAGACAGGCTCTGCCACTCTCACTGCTATTTCTCATGAAGGAAGAGGATATTTTTCTCTAATATTCTCATTTTCCTTCTGTTGGACCCTCGGTGCCCTTACTCCAGGCACTGCCCTTACTCCAGGCCCTGCCCTGCTGCTGGCTGCTGTGAAATGCTGTGCGCTGGGGTCTGGGTTAGAAAACCCAATGGAGAGGCAGTTCCTCAGCAAGAATTTCTGCACTGCCACCCCCCTGCCAGGGCAGCTTCGGAGCAGACAGGCACTTTATCCTGCTGACTGTCAGGGTTTTCGCTGGAGCTGGGGACACTGAGGCACAATCTCCTGCCTTCCCTTTCCAGCCTCCCCTGTGAAGCCCTGAGGTCAGTCCTGACCCACTGAGCTCTTTGATACGTCCTTCTCCATCCCAGTTTAATTTCCCAGGAAGGCTGGCTGGTGCTGACGCCGCCGGGCAGAGCAGGGTAGGATGCTCTGATGTGTCCTGCCCGTCCCTGTGGGTCGCTGTCCAGGGATGGTCACGGGTGGGGGTATCAATAAAACACATCCTGGTGCTGTGCCAGGAGCTGCCCGGCCTGGTTGCAGCCCCTGTAACACCCAGAGCTTTTTGGGAGCTGTGGCATCGTACTGCTGCCTCCCTGCAGCCCCAGGAGAGCTGCCCAGAGGAAAGGCAGCTCCCATAGAAATCCACAGGGCCCTGCATGTAATTGCATCCTTGGTTAATTAACAGGCACTGATGTGGGCGTGCAAAGGACTCCTGTTAGAATCATCTTGGCCTGGGGCAGCTTTAAGCCCTTGTTTTGCTCTCCTGTCACCTTCCCTGCCCTTCAGGCAGCGATGGATGCAGAGATCAGCCCCCCCCTCTCCCAGAGGGCTGGGCAGGGTGCTGAGCGTGTGCCACAGTGACCGGGGCCTGAGAAACAGCTGAAAACAGCATGAGAGAAAACCCTTCGAGAGAAAATCAAACCCAGCTTGGCCACACTTCAGTTTTTCCAGCAAATGATCATGGGGAAAGTATTTGGTCAGAGGCAAGAGGCCCCTCCGACCCAGGAGATGGGGCCACTTCTTGTCCTCGTTCCCCCTCCGCCTATAAACATCTCTGGAACTGCTGCAGCAGCGGGTCCCATCCCCCAGCTCATCTCCCCTGCCCTCCTGGGGCTTTAACTCCAGGGTCTGGAGGGTTTTCTGTTTCCTGTGGCTAACCAAAGGCAGATTTCCCCCCTCTGAGCAGCAGGATCCTGTCACGGGTGGGGTGGTTTTCTTTGAAGGCTGGAGAAGAGGAGCCTGCGTTAGAGAGGGGGCTTCTCCTTGTGCTGGTGGGCGCAGGGAGCTTGGGAAGGGCTGAGACCTGGCTGGGCAAAGGCCCCTTTGGCCCCTCTGTGCCCAGCGTGTCACCCAATTTCCCCCATGGCAGCACGGGGTGGGAGAGGCAGACAGGGAAGAGACCAGGGGCAGGATGGTAGGGGGATACCTGCGGGCTCGGGGCTGAGTGGGTCAGGGGGGGAGTGTCACACGGGGCCCCTTCCCTCCTGCTGCAGTGACAGAACACGCTGGAACCTGGCACAGTGGTTTGGGGAGGGGGAGGGGGGGGCTTGGCTGTGAGACCTGCAGTGAAAGTGTGGAGGAAGGGACGTTTCCTGTCCCCAAAATAACCTGTCTGCACCCGGGGAGGGTGTCGCTGCGGAGGAGGAGGTGCTGGGCTGCGGGAGCCACCGTGGCTTTTGTGGGTGCCCAGTGATGCTCCCCTGGTTCCCCCCGAAGCGCCAGGGCTGGGCAGGAAGGTGTGAGGTGTTTGCAGGGCAGCCCGGTCACGCTAATTGCTTCTCTTCTTAATGAAGGGACCCTGAAATGCCTCAGCTCTGAACCCCCGCAGCGGCGGGCAGCGAGGGCACCCCGGGGCCGCTCAGCTTCAGGTGGGTGCGGGTGGTTCCACCTCCCCACCGACCCCGGCCCGTTCTGGCGATGGCAGCACCCCCCACCCCCCCAAAAACCCTGCGCCCCATCCCGGCAAAGGGGATGCTGTGGCCCCCGAGGCAGCGGAGGGAGAGGGGCAGGGCCGTGGGGGTGAGGGGGGGCTCCCTTCCCTCGGGGCGAGCGGCTTCCTCAGCCGAGTGTCCCTGGGGGAAGCGGGCGGAAAGGCTGCGGGGCGCTCCCTCCGCCCGGCCCCGCCGTGTGCGCGCCCGGCCCCGCCGTGTGCGCGCCCGGCCCCGCCGTGTGCGCGCCCGGCCCCGCCGTGTGCGCGCCCGGCCCGGGGCATCCCGGCTGCCGCCGCCGGGGGAGGAGCCGCCGCTCGCCCTTCCCGCAGCCATGGGCAGCCGCGGGGCCGGGGCTCCGGGCGGTCCCTGGGGCTGCGGCTCCCCGGGCTTGGGGACGGCGTGGGCGGGCAGGTGAGTGGCGGGGACCGGGCAGGGACCAGGCGGGAACCGGGTCCGCTCTGCCGGCCCCCCCAGGCTCTGTCCGTGGGGAAGATGGGCAGCGGAGCCCTGGGGCTGCCTGAGGGAAAACGGACCCAGCGCCGCCCCACTCCTCCTCTGCCCCCTCTGCATCCCGCAGCAGACACCAGCATCCCTGTCTGCTGGGGACGGGGGCTCTGCCCGGCACGGAGCGGTGCGGGGGCTGCGGGGAGCCTGAGGAAACTCCCTCTGCTGCGGGTGGCGATGGGAAGGACCGAGCCGGGGCTGCCGGTGGGAGATGGGCTTCACGTCCATGACCATTGTTAACATGTCTGAGGAATCCTTCTTCCTTTGGAGCTCCAGCCTACAGCTGTTTCTTGGGGCTTTTAGAGATGACTGGTAACACATGTGGAAAACGATCCTGAAAGCAGTTTATTTTGGGCTGTGTGAAAGAGGAACCACCTTGGTTTCTCACTCAGCTGGGATGCTCAGTGTGAAGAGTTGTATCTTTACCTGCCCCCAGACTTGTGCTGGAGACTCCCTGCTCCTAAACAGTCTTTGGGAATGGCCCAAAACAGGCTGGGTGGATGCAGGCCGTTCCTCAGGGATGGGGAGGTCACCACAGGGGATGGGGAGGTCACTGTTGTTTGCTGCAGGTGAGGAGCAGCTGGAGTTTCCCAAATTGGTCCTGCTGCCAGCCCGTGGCAGTGACATCGCCCACCTCGGTGCTGGCACGCTGGGGTGGGCTGTAGCCAGGGGCTGTCAGCCCAGCCAGGCAGGGATGGGGAGGGCAGGAGGCTGTTCTGGGGCCATCTGCACACGAGCTGGGAGTGCAGCTGCAAATGCTCCCCGAGGGTCCCCTGGGCAGTTGCTCCCTGGAGCCGGCCATGCCAGGAAGATTTCCAGGAGGTTAATCAGTGCCTTGCCTCTTTCTGCCTGTCTTGTGACCCCCACCTCCCCCCACCCCCTCCCCGTGCAAACGCAGCATCACCTCCTCAGCCAGGCTGCTCCCCTGTGCCTGCTGCACCCTGGTCTGTGCCTGGATCTGGGACCTGGGTGGGAATGTTGTGCTGGAGGGAGCACTGGTCCCCCCTCGATGTAACGGGATGTGGCTGTGCTGTGGATGGGTGAAGCAGGAGCAGCTGGTCACTGCTTCCCATCGCTCCCCAATGCCTTTACCTCCCAGGAGCTGGGGGCTCTTTGCTCTGGTTCAGCAGTGGCCACATAATCCGGATTCCTCAGCTACATTCCCACTCTTTCTCTGAGACCCGTGGCTGCTGCAGCAATTGCCTCGAGCGCTGGGCCAGACACAGGACCCTTGTTGCTCAAAATCAGCTCCCATGAATGATGCTGTTGTGCCTGTGTCCTGGGTTTTCCGTCCCTCCCTCCCACCCTCCTCCCTCGGAATTTGGGGAGTTCAGTCCTGGTGTGATCCCGGCTCTGCCCGTGCAGCTGGCAACACCAGCTCCATCTGCCATTTCCTGCCTCCCAGTTTTAACTTCTTTCCACTGGTTTTCCTTTCGCAGGCAGGGCCATTGGAGCTCTCCTTCTCCTCCTCTACTCCTCCTCCTCCTCTTGCTGCAGCCAGCTCCCTTTGTGCTGGGGCTGAGGCTCTGTGCCGACACCGAGCTGGGGCAGAGGCAGATGGGGCTGAGGCAGCTTCTGCGCTGAGCGGGCAGCAGAGGGGTGCTGAAGTGGGCTGGAGGGGAGGAGTGGGCGGCAGAGGGGTGATGAAGTGAGCTGGAGGGGAGGAGTGGGCAGCAGAGGGGTGCTGAAGTGAGCTGGAGGGGAGGAGTGGGCAGCTCCTCTCCTGCCCGCTGTTACTACGGCCTCAAGTGGGGTGTGGATGCTGAACTGGGTGGATATCCATCCACCCATCCATCCACCCATCCATCCACCCATCCATCCACCCATCCATCCATCCATCCATCCATCCATCCATCCATCCATCCACCCATCCATCCACCCATCCATCCATCATCCATCCATCCATCCATCCACCCACCCATCCACCCATCCATCCATCCACCCATCCACCCATCCATCCATCCATCCATCCATCCATCCATCCATCCCTCCCTCCCTCCCTCTTGGGGTGTAACCCAAGTAACCCAAGCCGTGGTACCCCGCACAGGGGCTGCCACGTGGGGCCACGAGCGCTGTGAGGGCACAAACCGGACCCCCGGCAGGGCCGGCGGTGGGTTCACCAGCGTGGGGGATGCTCTGCGTGGGGGTTTTGATGGGCTCCAGAGCCCTGCAGGGCTGCGGTGGGGGCAGGGGTGGGGGGGAGCAGCCGGCGTGCCACACCGGGCAGCGGGATGGGAAATCCGAGGGGTGTCCCGGGGCGGGAGGGGCGGCAGGTGGGGCTGGGCCCCGCGCAGGTGCCGCCGGCTTCTCCCGCCCCGCAGGAAATGGGAAATAGGAGTGATGCTGGTGTGAGACGGGGGTCTGCCTGCGCCCGAGCCCCCACCCCGCCCGGCCCGTGTCCGTGGGCTCCTCGCGTCGTCCCGTCCCTCCCGTCGGTCCGGGCGTTTCGGGCGGGGCCAGCAGAGGGCGCCCTTCCCCCTGCGCCGCGGGGCCGGACAGACGGACATAGGGACACACGGACATACAGACACAGGGACACAGGGACATAGGGACACACGGACATACAGACACACAGACATACAGACACACAGGGACACAGGGACACACGGACACACAGACACAGGGACACACGGACATACAGACACACAGGGACATAGGGACATACAGACACACAGGGACACACGGACATAGGGACACACGGACATACAGACACAGGGACATATGGACACACGGACATAGGGACATAGGGACACACGGACATAGGGACATAGGGACACACAGACACACAGACACACAGGGACACACGGACACACAGACACAGGGACACACGGACATACAGACACACAGGGACACACGGACATACAGACACACAGGGACATAGGGACATACAGACACACAGGGACACACGGACATAGGGACACACGGACATACAGACACAGGGACATATGGACACACGGACACACGGACATAGGGACATAGGGACACACGGACATACAGACACAGGGACACACGGACATACAGACACACACAGACACAGGGACACACGGACATACAGACACACAGACACACACGGACACAGGGACACATGTGCAGGGATGCGCTGCTGGCCTTGGGGTGCTTCCGTGGGAACTGCAGTTGGAAGCGGGGGGGGGGGTCCCAGCACCTTTGCGGGGCTTCCTGCTGGAGCCTTGGGACCGCCCCGGGGGTGGGAGCATCCCCCTGTCCCCCCAAAGCCACCTCCACCCCGAGGCGCTCTGTCCGCGGGTGCGGGGCAGCGCGGGCCCTGCCCAAACTGTCGGTGTCTTCCATCATCGCTCCCCGGGACGGCGGAGGGGTCCAGGCCCACGTGTGGGTGTCCAGGGCCCCAGCCTGCGGCTTCCCCCAGGGCAGGGAAGGGTTTGGCATGCCGGGGGTGCGGAGGCAGCACGGGCAGCTCGAGCGGCTCCCCCAAAAATGCCTTGGCCCCGAGTGTGGGGCTGAGCCCACGCTGCGCTTTATGGGGGGGTCAGGATTCAACCCGGCTTTCCCGGGGTGAGGCAGCTCTGCCCGCTCAGCCCTGGCTGAGCTCGGGGTGCTTTGGGGTGCGCAGCTCTTCTTGGGTCCCATTTACAGCCCAGTAAGGACCTGGCCAAGGTTACTGGAGCTTTCCCGGGTTTCGTCTGGTGTCCCCCACCCTCCCTGGGAGGAGGAGGAGGAGGCAGCTCCCCAGCCTGTTCACCCTTCCTGATGCGTTTTCCAAGCGTCCAGGAAATGCCAGTATTTCCTAGTGTTCCCCAAAGGGCCTTTGTTGGCTCTTTGTCCCATCCCTTCTCAGCGACGCCCTTCGGGCCACCCCAAACAGCCCCTCTGCCCTCGCTGGTGGTGGTTATGGGGGCTGGGCAGGCCACCTCTGTGCCCTATGTCCCATCATCTGCCCCCCCTATCCTCCCACCCCTCCGGCATGGAGCTCCAGGCTGGTCCGTGCCTCCTGCCTCTGCCTGGCAGCTCCTCTGCCGACCCCTTTGCGGGCACCGGGTGTGAGCACACGCGTGTGTACACACACACACCCCCCGGGCTCCGTGCGCAGGCAGGGGATGGCCCCGCTGCGCCATTCCTCAGCAGTGCGCTGGGAACTATTAGTATCCCAGGGTGTGAATGCGGCCCATTCACGGGGCAGCACGGGGGGGCTGGGGGGCGCAGTGTGCGCCACCTCTGCTCCTCCCAGCATCCCCTCGGCTTGCCCGGTGTGAGCGGGGCCGGCGTGGGACCGGCCGCCTGGGCTCTGCTCTCTCCTGTTTATAGCTCAAGCGCCTCCGGGAGGTTTCCTGCCTCGCTGCCCCCACACCCTCGCCCTTCCCACTCTGCAGGAGGAAATGAGTGGAAAATGCTTGAAATCCTCCTCTGAGCCAAGCGCTTTTTTTCCACCGGCCGTCACCGTGGCGCTGGGGCTGCTGGTGCCCGGCTCTGCCCCGCTGCGCTGCCAGGCGAGAGCCGAGCCCCGGCAGCAGCATGGAGCGTGGGCAGCTCTGCCCTCCCGGCACCGGGACCAGCGCCGGGGCTTTCTGCCCCTGCCCGCTGACGTGGCCAGAGTGAAGTCTCCCTGCCGGGGGCCCGGCTCGGCACCCCGAGGCACTGCCTGATTCCAGGGGCTTTGCTCCCCCTCCATCCCCCCTCTGCCACGGCTGGTGGCACTGCCTGCTCGCTGTCCGGCAGCAAAAGCCCCCAGCCCACCCACCCCCGGTCTCTGGCTGGCGAGAGGCGCCCTCTCTCAGAGCTGTAGGAAGAGTTTTGAGTCAACAAGGGTCTCATTGAAAGCCCCGTTCCGAGAGCCCCTTCCGTCAGGACAAGGGCGGCGTGGGGGGAGCAGAGCCAGCCGGGGGGGGTGGGCGGAGGGTCAGGAGCTTGGGGCTGGGGAAGGAGGGACGGTGATGATGATGATGATGATGGTGATGATGATGATGATGATGATGATGATGGTGATGATGATGATGATGATGATGATGATGGTGATGGTGATGATGATGATGATGGTGATGGTGATGATGATGGTGATGGTGATGGTGATGATGATGGTGATGATGATTTGCATCAAAAGCCTCTCTGACTACGAAAACAATGGAAAAAGCTGTGGGTTTCCCCCGACCTTCACATGTTGGGGTGCTTGCGCAACCCTACCAGTAATTTCCAGAAACGTGGGTTCGGGGCATCCCGCAGCTGTCCCAGCCAGCCCCGCGCCCAGTCGCGTCACCGCCTGTCTCTCCCCGCACCCCCTCTGTGCTCCCATCAAGCCTCTTGCCCGGCATCCCACTGCATCCCTGTGATGCTCTGCCTCCCCTCCCTGGCCCCAGCCCCTCTGCGCCCCACAGACAAATCCCTCCCTCGAGCCCTCCTTAAACTACTCCTTCCTCTCAGCCCCTCTACTCCCGACCCCTTCCTCCCCCTCTTGCCCGCGGCTGCCCTGACACGGGGCCGGGATGCAGGATCGGGGCCGTGAGACCTGCGCGTGCGGGGGATGCATCTTCCTCCCCCCGCGCTGTTGGAGAAGCAGCTACCGAGACAGAACCCTCCCTGCGGCGCGAGGGGGGGGGGGTGTTTTTTGGGAAACGAGTCCCGTGGGAGCAGCCCCTGCCCCTCTGCGCCTCGTACCCCCCGTGCCGCCTGCTCGGCTCGGCGGGCAGGGGCACCTCGGGACGGGCGGCAGCTGTGCGGGGGCTCTGCGGGGGTTCAGCCCGAGGGACCCTGCCGGGTGCGCGGCCCGGCGGGGGGGGTCGCAGCTGCCCGGTGTCCCGGGGCTGCCGGGACCGGCCCTGCAGCTGCTGCTGCCGCTCCGGGCGCGGAGCCGGGGGGGCGGGGGGGGGGGCAGCGGAGGGGCCGGGGCCGCGCTGAGCCCCACGGGCGGCGGGGCAGCCCCTTCCCCGGTCCGGCTCGGCCCCGGCGTTTGTCTCGGCTCCTCGTGTCACGCCGGGGCCGGTCGTGCCGCCGGCTCTGCGGGGCCGGGCCGGGGCGGGGGGCGGGCGGCGGGCGGGCCCGGGGCGGCGGGCGGAGCCGGCGGTTCCCGCTCCGCAGCCGCGCACCTGCCGCGCTCACACCGACAACAGCCGGAGCCGCGGCTGGCACCGACCCCAGCCCGCCCGCTGCCCCGGCGGGGCCGAGGGACCCGCACAGCCCCCGCTCCCCTCCCCGCCCGCCCGCGGAGGCGCAGCGCAGCCCGCAGGTAACTCCGCGACCCGCGGGACCCGGGGCGCGTCCGGGGGGGTGGGTGAAGGGGGACAGGGGGGCGGATTTCGGAGCCGGTTGGGGGCTGCCGCGCTCCCTGCCGCCGGGACCTGCGGGTCCGTCTGTCCTCCCGCACCGCGTCCGTGCGTCCGGACAGACAGACAGAGCCAGGGCCGGTGCGAGGGGGCTGTTGCCGCAGCCAGGAGGAGAAGCTGGGAGCCTCTCGCTCTCTTGCCGTGCCGGAGCCCCGGCCGGGTCCCGGTGGCTGCGGGTGAGTCACAGCGGTGCGTGGGTGAGAGCCCGCTGCTGCCGGCGCGGCCGCCGAGCCCGGCAGACCCACCGCAGAGCACGCGGAGGGGTGCCGGGGGCTCCTGGGGGCTGCCGGGGGCTCCTGGGGGCTGCCCGGGGGCTCCTGGGGGCTGCCCGGGGGCTCCTGGGGGCTGCCCGGGGGCTCCTGGGGGCTGCCCGGGGGCTCCTGGGGGCTGCCCGGGGGCTCCTGGGGGCTGCCTGGGGGCTCCTCGGGGCTGCCCTCACCCCTCCTCTCGCCCGGGTCGCTGACGGGAAAGCCGAGATTTGCTGCTCCTGGGGCCGGTGAGTGGATGGAAAACCCGCCCTGACGTCAGGAGGGTTCGGATCAGACCCGGGCGCTATAGCGGGGGGGTGGCTGGACTCCCCGTTCCGGCTCTTGGTGCCCTGGGCCGGTGTTTCCAGTCGATCATCTCTTCTGGAGACCTTTGTGGCCGCTGGAGACGGATGGGTCGGCCCGGCCGTGCGCATGGCTGTGTCACGCCGAGACCTAGCGCTGCTCTGTCTGAGGCTGCCGGGGTGAGGGGCTGTCTCCCGGGGGCCGTTTGCTCCTGGAGAGCTGGAACGCCAGCCCTTGGCGTGTTTGGCTTTGTGGCTTGAGCTTGGGAACGGCGCCGTGGTGCCTCCCGAAAGACCCCGTGCGCCCGGGGGGATGCTGTTGGCAGCACCCCGCACCCTTTGCTGTGGGTGCCCCTGGGTTCTTACTGGTGAACGTGTGATTTTCTGTTTGCATTTGAACCGAAACACAGCGGAGAGGCGCTGGGTGCCCCTGGAGTCTGCCCCTTGCCACGAGCTGGGCACAGCCCCTCTCCCATCTTCTAGGGGAAACGTGAGCTCCCACCGTTATTCCCAAAGCCTGTTGGTACACAGGGTGAAACATCGAGTCTCAGAGCACAGCGGGTGTCAGACTGGGCTTCAGGAGGGGGGTGCCCGCGTCCCCCTTGTGCCTGCTCTTCCTCTGAGGAGTACTCTCCCAGTGAACACCCAGCACAGTAAATCCACCCATGCTCTGTGCTCCTCGTGCACACTGCCTGGAGCACCCAGAGCCGAGCGGGTGCACAGGACGGGCTGCCAGCAGTTTACTCAGAGTACAGAGCCAGGTTCTGCCAGAGGGCACATCATGCCCCCACCTCCCCCCCGCCGTGGCTATTACACCAGTTTCAGAAAGATCTGACCGTTCTTAGAGCCAGGTCAAGCAGGGGAAGAAAGGTTGTCTGTTCCCTGAGGGTGCAGCAGAGGTTCTGGTGTGGCCACAGCTGAGGAAGGAGTCGGTGGGCACCGAGCCCTGTGGGCACTGCTGGTGGCACTGCTGTGCTGCAGCTGGGTGCTGCCCCAGCTCTGCTCCCCTGGGAACGCTGTACAGCATCACTTGGCAGAGGGCAGAGCCAAGTCGCCTTCCTTAACCTGCTCATTCCCTGAGTATTCAGGGAGTAGCAGGAGCCCAAACCATGGGAGCTGGGGCATGTGTGGCAGCGGGATGGTGGGAGCTGGGGCGTGTGTGGTGGTGTGGGTGTCCTCATGGAAGTCAGGTCCTCTTGTTTCCCAGCTTTTCTTTGGCCACAGGCTCTTCCAGCCCCACCGGGCAGCATGGAGGAGTCTGGCTGGTGTTAGTGCCTGAGGAAAGGCCGTGCTGGAAAGCGGCCGGAGCTTCCCTGGGCCAGTGGCTCAGACGAGCCCCTGGTTAAAGCTCTGTGAGCTCCTGCACCCGCCGCAGGGGACCGGCCGCACGCGGCTGCATTCCAGCAAGGCCGGGGGTCTCGCGCCCGGTTAATGATTGAGCTGCAATAACCCTGTGGGAGCCTTTCTGAAAGTCACCTCCGGATACTCATATTAACCTGCCCAGGCTGCCGGGCCGGGCACAGGGGTTTAAAGAGACGGGCTCTTCTCCTCTGTTCCCAGCGAGGAGCTGGCTGCTGGGTGCGGGAAGCCATGGCTCAACGGTGGGCATCGTCTGCCAGCTTTCTGGTTAACGTGGT
This sequence comes from Laterallus jamaicensis coturniculus, assembly GCA_022605575.1. Taxonomy (NCBI): domain Eukaryota; kingdom Metazoa; phylum Chordata; class Aves; order Gruiformes; family Rallidae; genus Laterallus; species Laterallus jamaicensis. The sequence continues at coordinate 707,605 of JAKCOX010000148.1, forward strand.
GTGCTGCTCACACAGCTCTGCGGAGGGGCTTGGCGGAGGTGCAGAGCCGCGCTGGGGGTGCTCATCCCTCCTCTGCCCAGTTCTCCCTGGGGGTGACCCTGGATGCTACCCCCAAACCCCCGGATGTGGCTCCCGCAGGGTCCTGGGGTGTCCAGCCCTGTCTCTGGCTGCTGGACTGTGACGCCCGTGGGCAGCTGTCTCGCCAGCCTGTTCTTCCCTCCATCACCGAGTTAATAATTGGCAGGGCCCCAGTGCCACGTGGGCACGCTCGCCCGGCACGGCCGCGGCGATTTTTGCCAGCAGTGAAGGATCCCTTATCAGCAAAGGGCACCCGTCGCCTGGTGCTGGTTAAGGCAGAGCAAACGTTAACGGCTGGTGCTGGGAACGGCATCGACAGGCACCGCAGCAGCTCGGGGAGCTTTCCCAGGGGTTCAGCTGGTTCGTACCCTGCTGCAGATGTGTGTTGCCCACTTGAGTCCCTCGTGCTGTCCCGTGGCTCAGCCATCCCCTTCCATGGCTTCCCAGTGTCCGTACCACCGGTCCCACTGAGGGGTTCTGGTGTGTGGCATGCGTGGGGGCAGCTCGGAGCTACCAGAGCCCCTGGCTGTGTGTGGCCAGGCTGGGGTTTGGTGCCACCCCTCGTGCCCGTGGGATGCATCCGTGCAGGATGGTCCCTGCAGAGCCGTGCCCGGCTCCGGTCCGGTTGGGAGCTCAGCTGCTGCGATGGCTGCACCGTGTGCTGGGATGGCAGCAGGGTCTGGGGCCAGCACCGGGACGGGGCGACCGTCCACTGTGGCTCTGCTGAGCTGTGTGAGGTGAGAGCAGGAGTGGGGCTGGCAGCTGGAGGCAGGGCCCCCCGCAGCAGAGTGGGGGGTCCCAGGCTGCCTGCTGGGGGGTGCGCAGTGTCCTGGCCTGGGGTGCCACAGGAGAGGACGAGCTTCCAGCAGCTCTGGTGTTTCTGTGCCCCCCCCAATCTGTGCAGTGTGGTGGGATCCCCAGGCTGATGCGGTGCTTGGGATGGCTCCAAGCACGACTAGCTGTGGAGGGCAGCGTGGTCCCAGGCTGAACATCGTGGAGCCATGGCTGTAAATATGTGGATGTGGAGGGATCTGTGGCTGAGCTGGAAGCCCCCCGTGTGGCTGCGGCCATGCAGGGGTGAAGCAGAGGGGCTGGGGGTGTTGTGTGTGTGTGTGTCCCCGCCTTTCCCCCAGGGTCCCGTGTCTGGGGGGGGGGGGCTGGCAGCTCAGCCTGGGGCTGGGGAGGAAGCGCTGGGAGGGAGGGTGTGAGAGAGCATTTAGAGAAAAAGGGAATTGAAGAAAAAGGGAATTGAAGAAAAAAGGAATCAAAAAAGAAACAGGGCTGTGGGGGCTGCGGCTCTGCAGGGAGCACTGGGCTTGGAGTCAGGGGACAGGCTGGGGAGGAAGGTGGGGGGGTCCTGGGGCTGCAGGCAGAGCTGTGCTGGGGGGCTGGCAGGGGGTGGCTGGGGGTCACTTCCCTCTGAAACTGGAAATGGCCACGGCAGTGGCCGGCAGTGGTGTCACGGGGCTGCGGCGCCCGGCAGTGACTCAGGGTGCACTTGACCTCGTTTCATCAGCGTGGTGGGGCAGGGTGTCTGCCTCTGCCCCCTTCCCATCGCTGGGGACAGACACCCTCAGAGCTGCCGACCTCAGCCTGGCAGCACGCCTGGCTCTTCCCTAACACCTTCCATGTGGGATCTCCAGAGGCTCCAGGTGCGAGAGTGCTCGCTCGATGGCTGGATTCCCCACACAGCTTGTTTGGGCAGAGCCAGGGGAGCAGTGCTGCTCTCAGACCCTGCTTGGCCATGGCAGAAGCATCCTTCTCCCACAGAGCCCTACTGATAGCTGCCAGCTCGTGCAGGCTGGGCTCCTGCCGGCATCGGGCTGGGTACCTGGCTGTTTGGGGTACAGCATTATGTGCTGAGCCAAAAAATCACCTCTCCTCTTCTCCAGAGGCAGCGTGCTGTCCCGCTGAACCCCGGGCTGGTGCTCTGGGTGGACACTCCCTTCCCAGCCAAGTGGAAGCTGACCTGCTGCTCTCCTTTCCCACGCCCGGGCGCTGCTCACACCTCTGCAGCACGGCTTCCCAGCGCTGCTGCTGCTGCTGCACAGCCTGGGGATGGACCCCCCCATCCAACAAGTATTTCTGGCGTCCTGCAGCAGCAGCTGAGCTGTGTCAGACCCCTCTGTGCATCCCAGACTCGCAGCCCCGGGTGTGCGTTCTGCAAGGGGCACGTTTCGGGAGGTGATGCGCTGCGGTGACCAGGGAGCTGTGCCGTGCTCTTGGCTGTGCTGCTGACCCTGCTCCAGGAGAGACTGTGCCTGGCCTTTCTGCTCTGGAGGAGGGCAGGGAGTCGCCTTCTCTGTAGGTCGGGCTGGGAATGCGTGGGGGTACCATTGATTCCGCCCCCCAGGTTTTATTTGCTGGTCCTGGCCCGTGTCCGTTCCTCTCCGGTGGCCCTGGCAGTGCCCGCTGCCCTCGGGGGTGCCTGTGCTGCTGTGCCTGTGTGTTGGTTGGAGCCCTGTCTGGGATGCTGGGTGCTCTGCCTGCTGTGGTACTGCCTGGGGTCCCAGGAGGGGTCAGGGAGGGTGAGCCCCCCTTCCCCTGCACGGGGCCTCTTGCCTTGGAGCATCCTCAGCCAACTGCTCTGAGACAGCTGCCTCTGTCTGGGGTTTCCCACATCTCTCTGTGTTCCTTGCTTTTTCTGCAGGGATGTTGGTATGAAAACAGCTCCAGTTTGTGAACCCACCCCTGCCCCATGTCACTAGGCTCCCCGGCCTGGCTGGGGCAGGTGCGGCACTGCGCCCGCACAGGGCAGGAGCTGCTGGGCCTGGGGGTGGCATTGCAGGGGGGTCTGGGGTATGGCATTGCCTGGGATTTGGGAGGTGGCATTTCTGGGGATGTGGGGGTGGAATTGCCAGGGGTCTGGGGTATGGCATTGCAGGGGGGTCTGGGGTATGGCATTGCTGGGGATTTGGGAGGTGGCATTTCTGGGGATGTGGGGGTGGAATTGCCAGGGGTCTGGGGTATGGCATTGCAGGGGGGTCTGGGGTATGGCATTGCTGGGGATTTGGGGGGTGGCATTGCTGGGCATTTGGTGAGTAGCATTGCCAGGGGTCTGGGGGTGGCATTGCAGGGGGGGTCTGGCATTGTGGGGATTTGGGGGGTGGCATTGCCTGGGATTTGGAGGGTGGCCCAGGAAGAGCTGCTTTGCCTTTCATTGCTGCAGGAGCCCATCCCTGCCCTCGTGCACGGCATCTCGGGCTGCAGAGGGGCCCAGCACGGTTCCTTAGGGACCTCGTGGGTGACCTGGGGCAAACATGCCCCATGGGAGGGCCCTGGGAGAAGGGGTCGGATGGAGAGGGGGAGGTGCAGGCGCAGCCTCCAGCACGTGGGGCGATGCAGGACCCCAAGGGGTGCAAGCAGATGCTGAGTTCCCCCTCTTTGGGAGTGGAGCTGTGCTTGCCTACAGCCCCAGGGGTCTGGTCTGGGGGCCTGCTGCGTGGGGCTGGCGCTCTCCTCAGACAGCTGGCAGCTTTTGGGTTTTGGGCCATTTTTGCTCCAGACCTGGTGATGGTGCTGGGCACGGGGACCCTGGCAGGGGCTCCTCTGGGCAGGCAGCGAGTGGCTGTTTGTGGCAGGGGCTGACAGGGTTAAAGCTGCTTTGTGGTGTGAGTGAGGAGAAAAAAAGCAAAAAAAAAGCCATTTCCTTCATGTCCAGAGACAGTTTATTTTCTGGGCATTCTCTGGGACTTGGGAGGGGCCTTTTCTTTAAGGCATTTCCTGTAAGCAAATTTATATTTGGACTGGGGAGGGTGGGGAGAGGAGGTGGGTGCTGGGGAGGGGTCCAGCAGCCCCAACTGAGTGACCTCAGTGTTTGGCTCCTTGTCCTGAATTGTTGTAGGTGGGAGTGGTGTGGGGGGCCTGGCCAGCTGCTGGAGTGGGGTGAGGAGTGGGTCCTGTGTGTCCCAGCCCCCGGCAGTGCTGCTGCCCAGGTGGGGCTGAGCTGTTGTGTGTCGGGGACCGGGACCCCCGTTTGCACGGATGGGTCTGGGCAGAGAGGGGGGTGTGGAGCAGCCGCTGGAGCAGCCAGCCCTGATGTATGTGAAACTCAGAGTTTAAAAATAGGAACAAAATCCCGTTCCCCAGCCCTGCCCTGGCCGTCCCCCCACTCCCTGCTGGCTGTGCAGCCTGGTGTGGAGCTGGGGGCCAGCGCTCAGCCAGGGGGGCTGTGTGGAGCAGGTGGCTGAGCAGGTGCATGGTGTTCCTCTGCAAAATGGGGTTACTGTGCAGGGGGGTCATCTGCTCCGGGCTGTCCTGGGTGTCGTGCCATGCCATGCTGTGCCGTGCTGTGCCATGCCGTGCTGTGCCGTGCTGCACCGTGCTGGCTGCTGCAGTACAGCTGAACCATGGTCTGATCTGCCCCGCACGGGCTGGCTGCTCCCATGTGCCATGTGGGGTGATGTGGGGTGAGGGCTTTTTACCCCCTTGTCTGCAGGAGCCATCAGAGAGGAGCCGTGTGCTCACAAGATGCCAGGAGCGGGTGACCTGGCATCCCCGTCCACCCTGTCCCACCAGCCCTTCTGTTGCCCTGGGGATGATGAAGATAAGTCCTGCTGAACCCCAAACTCTGAGGCTTGTTGGTGGCCACCTCTGATTCTGTTCCCTCCCCCAGGATGGAGGGAATGCCATTAAAACCAAAGACAAATCCAGCAGGCGAGCACAGGAATACGTAAGAAGGTCAAATCCGGTGTCTGTCGTGTGGAATTAACTCTTTTCCAGCTGACACGTGGGGAGACCTTTCCTCCTGTGCGGGGTCTGGAGCCGGAGCCCCGCTGCCCCGGGCGCGAGGCAGCCGCCCGGGCTCCCCTCACGGGGCTCAAGCAATTCTCCCATTGTTCCCCATGCCAAGTTTCTTCCCCCCCATTTTGTTTTCTTTTTATTACCGTGATTTCCTAACATCGGAAGAGGCGAGTTATGAAACTGGAGTTATCCAAACACGTCTTGTTTGAAGATAGCGTTTCATCCCGCGGATGCTGCTTCCTGCTCTGTAAATGGTTCCCATTGTCTCCCCTTGGCTCCTGGCCCCGGCTCTGCCGGAGCCGCCGGTAGCGTCGCTCAGCTCTGGCAACCCGAGGAGCGGTGGTCCCAGCCGTGAGATGCTGCTGGCCATGAGGCAGCCTGGAAAGGCTGAACTGGGAATGCTGTTATTCCGTAGGCGCCCTCCAGAAACGTCAGGGAGCTCAGTGGAGGCTACCTCTCTGCAGGGACTGACTAGCATGGTGACGTGATGACAGTGATGTGCCCGCTGCAGGGCTGCTGCTGGGGCGCTAGCTGGGTCGGCTGCTGCTCCAGCAAGGGATGCTCAGGGTTTTGGTGCAGACCTGCTCTCCCAACACAGCCCAGTCTGCGGGGGCCTGTTGGTACTCAAACACAGCCCACACCGAGAGGCTCCAAAGGGGCCCCTGGCTGCTGTTTACCTGTGGGACCCCAGGGAGCAGGTGGGATTCAGCCTGCGGGGCAGTGACCTGGTGCCACTCTGGGGATGCAGAGGAGATGCAGCACTGGTGCAGAGGAGATGTGGCACTGGTATTGGCACTGCCTGTTCAGGTTTTGGTTGCACATCAGCCTCGCCGTGCACTGGGCTGTGGACAGGGGTGGCTGCTGCTCTGACGTCCGGGCTGCGGGAGAGGAAGGAACCCAGGAGGGGAGGGTAAACAGAATGAGGTCGTGCTGGACAGGGTGAGGAGGGTTACTCCCAGCACAAAAGACGCTCCGTCGTTTTCCAGCCTCTTGGGCGCTGCGGAGATGCACCCTTGGGTGCCTGCTGGTGGGTACTGGTGGGGACATGTCTGTGCTGGGGCTGCCACGTGTTGGAGAGCATGGCTGGGGCTTGTGGTGGCAGACACCATGCTGCTTGCACTGGAGTGGGATGTGTCTGCTGAGTACGGCACGGAAAGCACCCAAAGTGATGAGATTGTTCAGAGGCGTTTTGTTACCCTGGGACTGGGACCTCTGGGGCCGTGGCTGTGGGAGAGCCCTGGAGCTGAGCTCTGGGGCCTTGGCTGTGGGAGAGCACTCGAGCTGTGGGGCCGTGGCTGTGGGAGAGCACTCGAGCTGTGGGGCCGTGGCTGCGGGGGTCGTGCCTCTTCACCCTTCCTGGTTTAGTCTCCCTGGCTGTGGGCTTGGGGTGGTGGCGAGTGCATTGGTGGCTGAGGGGCCTCCTCAGGCCACGCGGTTTCTCTATGGGCTGTGCTGTGCCACAGGGCCCTGGGAGGAAGGGAGAGACGTTCTGTGCCTGTGCCGTTCCCCATCCCATCCTCCCTGGCTAGACACTAGGAGCCATCCCTGTGGCAGCAGTGGGATGCCTGGCCTGGGACTGGAGAAGAGTTTGGGCGAGGAAGGACAGTGCTGCCCCATCACCTGTGCAGGCGGTGGCTGTCAGCCGTGACCTTGGGCTTGGGGGGTGGAAGGTGGTGGAGGCAGCAGGCTGCAGGCCGTGGGCCGTGCCGTGGGTGAAGGCTGGTTGTCGGGGGGTTGCTGTCGCTATGGGTAGGGCCTGTTGGAGAGGAGCTGGGTGTGCCCCGACTTCTGCCTCTAGCGCAGGAAGCTGTAGCGGTGGTCACGCTGTGCCTGCAGCTCGGGCACGGCCATCCCCTGCTCTTGCCCTCCGCAGCTTCCCCACCTGCCTGAGAAGCAGGGATTTTTTCAATTTCTTTTCCTTTTTTTCTCATTATTCTCAGTGAATGGAGCATGTTTGGGGGCTGCTCCACACGGGCCGTCACGCTGCAGATGTTTGCTCGCTCAGTTCTGCGGAATCGCTGCCGGAAGCAGTGCCAGGCACTTGGCAGAGCTCCGTGGTTTGACGTCCTTCCTTCCTGCCCCCTTCTCTGCTACATGCAACCCCCCAGCGAGCCCTTGGCTCCACCGTGCAGCCCCTGCCCCGTTCCCCTCCTCTGTCAGTGCCATCACTTTGAGGTGCTGGGCTGAGAACCCCCAGGCTGTGTCCCGTGAGAGGAGCCTGTGTCTCCCTTTGGCCGCAGCCTTCGGAGCAGGCGGAGGATAATGAGGTCGGAAATCTCAGTGATTAGTGCTTGATAAGGTTGGCTGACATTTTGTTTCCATAGAGAGGAGGAAAACATGGTGAATCAGGAGCATCTGCCTGCGTGGGGCCAGCCCCCCCTGCACCCAGCTTGAGCCGGGATGGGGTCCTGCCTGGTGGGACCTGAAGCCCCTCCGGTCCCCATCTCCATGCTGCAAATGGACATGGAGATCTGGGGTGTTCCTAGGCTGGTGGAGCCGGCTGCCTTCCCTGCTGCTGCCCCTGGGGCCATTACTGTTCCCTGGCTCCTTGGGTGGGAGCCGAGCCTGGGAACAGCTCTGGCAGAGTGGAGAGGGCAGGTGGCTGTAGCTCTGGGTTTGGAGACTACTGAGGCACTCTCTCAGCCAGGCTCCTAAGCCTGTGGGGCTGTCCAGTGATGTGCTGGTGGCTGGGACAGTGCTTACTGTGTGTGGCAGGCACAGGGGGAGCGATGGTGTGTGTCCTGGGAGCACAGTAGGGACAGCACAGTGAGCCCTGTATGCCCACACTGGCAGCCCTGAGCTCTTCCCAGTGCTTGCAGGTCTGGAGTGGGCTGGGCTCAGGGGACTTTTGCAGGGGAGATGCTGCATCCACACCTCCCTCTGGGGTCACTCTGGAAACCAGAGCCAGGGAAATTGAGGGCTGGCTCCTCCTGTCCTGCACGGTGCCGGGAGGCACCTCGTCACCCCCGGCAGCTCCGCAGGCAGGTGGGAATGAAACGCTCCCTGAGCAGCTGGCAGGCGAGACTGGCGAGTCCTGCACTGGTCACAGACCAGTGCCACCAGTGTGTGCGCACGCGTGTGAGCTGGGCAGGGCATTGGAGTGTGCCCGTCCCTGTGCACGGGGCTGGAGCTCGCTCAGCCCAGCGTTGGGCGAGCAGCCGGGCACTGCGACCCGCGTGTTTTTGGACAAAGGCAGGGTCTGGTCTGCCTGAGGCGGGGCTGGGCGGCTCGGAGTTACAGCAGGCATGCCGAGCCGGCCCTTCGGAGAGCAGAGGCTTTCACAGCCCCATGGTTCAGCTCTGGATTCCCAACCCCTCTGAACTGAGGGCTTTGAGTCCCATCAGAAAACACACTGGGATGAGTGGGAAATGGGTGACTCATCAGCACGGACATGGACGAGCTCTGGAAGGACGTGAGCTGATCGATTTACCACAGATGACGTTAGCTGCCATCCCAAGGTAGAAGTTTTCCGAGGTGTCCTCAGGAACGTCACCACACGCTGCTGAGGCTGACAGGGGATGCGGGCTCGGGAAGACAGGGACATGTTCAAGTGTGGTGCTGAAGGGTGTGGAGATGGCTACAGAGAGGGTTGCATGGGTTAAGTACTGGTGTATGGTGCCAAGGTGGTCTGGGGGGGCTCTGACGTGGGGAAGGGGATGCCCTCACCTTGCAACAGGCAGTGGAGAGGCTCTCAGCCCTGCCCAGGGCTCTGCCTGGCTGGTTTCCTGTGAGCCAGGGAGACCTGAGTGAGCCCCGTGACAGCCTTTGCTTTGTCCCATGGAGCTGGAGCCGGGACTCATCCGGCACAAGAGCAGGGCCTCAGCACCGTGCCCAGGAGCATCAGCAGCGCTGGGGCCTTCAGCAGCCTGGACCCCTGCTGTAAGCCCATCACTGGGAGGGGAATTCGTCTCCCGTTGGCAGCAGACTGCTCACCACACAAGTGGGACTGTTGTGCTGTCAGGGCAAGACGCAGCTGGGCAAGAAAACCCCGGGCAGGTCTTGCCACGACAAATCTGTTCCTTAGAGAGGGGCTTTGGCATGGAGGGGAAGCTGGGAAGGACATGCCCATTCCTGCCAGGAGCCGCTGCGCTGCCAGTAACTGGCCGCTGTTTCCTAACGCTGCGAGCAGCCGGTGTGTTGAACCAGGGCTTCCTGCTGCCTTCAGAGCCCTGGGCTTCTCCTTGGCCTGACCCAGGGAAGGGCTTCCTCTGCCCTGACCTCCCTGCCTGCAGCCACGGCGCCGACGCTGATGCATTCGGCGTCACAGCTTCCCGTGAGCCAGGATAGCTGTGAGGGGTGTGAGCTCCTGGGCCTGTGAATCCCTTGGAAAGCTGTGATGGGGCTTGGTTCATTAACAGCACTGAAGAAGAGTCACTTTAACCCTCTCTGAGGAGCGTTTCCTATTGCTCCTGGCAGAGGTCTGGGCCTTGGGGCCATCCCTCCTCTACGGACTGGCAGATCCCCGGATCTTCCCTCTGCTGAGGGTTCCCAGGCTCCTGGGCTGTGTCCAGGAGGCTTTGCTTGCTTCAGCTCCCTGGGAGCTGCGGCATTAACACATGAAGGGCAGGTTTTAGGCCATGCCTTGGTGTGGGCCAGGCTGGCTGGCCAGGGCAGCTGTGCTGGTGGGTGCCAGCCAGGTGAGCCGAATCTGCCATCCCCATGGTTCACCTTCCATCGGGATTCAGCGCCTTGACTGTCAGGCCAACATATGTGTCTGCACCATCGCTCGGGGCCAGCGTTCGCATCCTGTTCTGTGCTGTTCCCTGACATTCCCCACATTCCTGGCAAGGAGGCTTCTGCAGTTTTTAAAAATGTCCCTTTGTCTCTTTGCAGAACTGTGACATCCTTTAACTCTGCTTCCCAAAAAGCCCATTGGGCGGCTCTCTCCGATGGCTCTGGGTGGATTCAGGGGGAAAAGGAAGCCTTGAGCTTGGGTTCCAGCCCAAACACTGTCTGCTTCCCATGGGGAGAGGGGAAAGGAGAAAGGAAGGGTCATGGATCTGTCTCAGGTCACCTCCATGGTCCTCAGGTCTGTGCTGTCTAGTCCCACTCTTGTCTTGAGGTTTCACTCGGACCTCTGTGTTTCTGGGATGATTATGGGCTCATTAGCTCTGCAACCCGGTCTGCAGGGTCCTGGGCTTGGAGGAGAGCTTTGGAGAAGGCAGAAGCCACCACAGTGGTCCTCAGACAGGTGTTGTGTCTCCAGTGCTGGCCTCTCTTGTCTCACCTCCAGGCATAAGGGAGCCAGCTGAGAGGTTTGCAGTGCTGTGTCCTTGGGGATACCCATTATATCCCTGCTGTTTCCCATTGGGAATAGGAAACAAGGCGTGAAAGAAGGAACCTGGTGTTGAAGCCCATGGTCTGACCCAGTGGAGATGTTGGCTTGAATCAACGGAGCTTGTTGGCTGCATCAGGATGGTCCCAGTGAGCATGTCTGCTCTCCTGCTGCCCTGCAGCCGGCTTCGGAGAGACCAGGAGAAACCAGCTGGACAGGAGACACAGGAGCCCACAGGTCCCTGTGCCAGCTCATCTCCCCCTTCCCTCACTGCTCTGTGCAGCTGCTTTGGGGCTGGGGGCTCTCTGCTCCCTTCTCCCCCAGCTACACGTCAGCTCGCTGGAGACCTGGGGGCAGCTGCTGCTCTTTGCTGCAGCTGGGAATTAGGGGCTGGTTTCCTCCCGTGGCGCCGGGACAGGGTTAACAACAGGAAGGTCCGGCCAGGGGTGGTGGTGGAAGAGGCTTTTCCTGAGGAGAGCTGCACCAGGTCCCCTTGTCGAGGGGGGGGGGTGTCGCAGTGGGCAGGATGTGCATGTGGCGCCCATGGGCACGTCCTGCACACCTTGCCCCAGACGGGACCGGGTCCCGCTGCTGGTGTGTCCGTGGGCTGTGTCCTGTGGGGAGCTGAACTCGGCCACCACCCCCCGCATCCTCCAGGGAGCCCCCACATCCCACCGCCCTGCCCCTTGCTCACGTCAGGGGCTTCATTCGCCTGCTGTGGGACCCCGGGGCAGCCTGTGCCGTGAGCAGGACGGGGGGCAGCCCTGCAGCCCTGCTAAAGCACGCTGAAGGGCAGCAGCTCGGCGGTCTCCGGGGCCCCGCACTGCCCTGCGTGCCTGGGACGTGAGATCACGTTTGGAAGGAGCTTCTGACTCCTCCCGTGTTGGTGGGAACTCTGCACGTGGCTGCTGGTGACCGGGGTGGCCCCGGAGCCGCCTTCCCATCTACAAGGCGACGGCTGCCGGCAGCTGGATCCCTTCCTGGCGCTGGCCTGGTCTCACCCTGCGCCTCGCCAAGGTTTGCTCACAGGCCTCTTTCCAGCCAGCTCCTCACCACTGTCCCCTGCTGCACGTTGGACTGGGGGTCCCCTGACAGGTCCTGCTCAACGTTGGGGCTCTGGCAGCTCGTCCCATGAAGTATCCCAAAAACACTGACTCGGGGCCATGCGGGTGCAGGCAGTGTGCTTTTCCTTATGGAGACTAAACCCACATCAACAGGAGCTTCTCCCTTGGACCATCTCAGGCCTGAGGAGGTTGGAAGCGTCCTGCCTGTGTAGAGCAGGGAGAAATCCTGGAGCATGGTGAAGCACAGACCATCAATCCATAGAAAAATGGGAAGTCGTGGACAGCAGGTGCTCTCCTCTCATCCTTTTCCAAAGCTTTCAGTCCCCTTCGGTATCCTGAGGGACTGGGAAATTGATGATTTTATGGCATGTATGACATTTTTTGTTGTGTCCCTGTGTCCTGCACACACACAAGGCAGTGGTCGCACGCCGTTTGCACACACGCTTCTGCGGTTTGCAAACAGCTGACCAGGAGGAGCTGCTCAGCTGTAGTATATAGCCAAGGGGGTTGGCTACTCAGCATCTGCGGGGTGGGAAGGGGGGTCTCAGTGGTCCTCATCGCTCTCATCCCTCCCAGCTTACTGCAGGGCTGTGCACTCCCAGTCGGTCCCTCTTCCTGAGCTGGTGCTGTTGAAATGCATCCCTGGGGGAAGTCTGGCACTTGAGCATCCCGGTACATAGCTTTTCCAGCTGCAATTACAACCTGCATCTTGGCTGGAAGGGGCATCCTGTGCCCCCGTGTCCCTGCTCTGGGTCACCTCGTGCCAGCTTGCTTTGGGGATGGCATCTGTGGAGGGAGTGTGCCTGGCTGCGGGCTGGGCAGGGCTGGCAGTGGTTGGCACTGGGCTGGCAGTGGTTGGCGCTGGGCTGGGAGTCTGGCAGTGGTTGGCACTGGGCTGGCAGTGGTTGGTCCTGGGCTGGCAGTCTGGCAGTGGTTGGCACTGGGCTGGCAGTGGTTGGCGCTGGGCTGGCAGTCTGGCAGTGGTTGGCACTGGGCTGGCAGTGGTTGGCGTGTGCCAGCATCCGCTCGCTCTTGCCCTGGCGCTCTCACGTGCTTCCCCCGTTGAACAGCTCAGCCCCCTGTGTGGCTGGGCACATCCTGCTCGCTTCTAACGAGGAATTAACCGGCGTGGCTAATGAGGGCAGCTTCTATGAGCTCGGCACCCTCGGCCTGCATGGGAACATCGGGGATCTCTGGCTGGCTGCCCCAGGGAAGGTCTCTGGCTGGAGCGCTCTTGCTGCCCGTGGATGGTGCTGGGACAGCTGAGGTGGAGGCTTGAGGAGGGCACTGGTCACACTGGTAGTTTCTTCGGCAGTTCAGCCGTGTTCCCAATGAGCAAAGCCAGGACTGACAGCTGCTGCCATGGTGAGTCTGCTCGTGTCCCAGCTCTGCGGCTTCACCCTGCACAAGGTCTCAGCCAGCAAACACCCTTGGGTGGGGGGAGATGGGAAAGGTGGAACAATCACCTTTATTCTTGTCAGAGGGTTCAAGAAAGGAGTTTCCTTTGCAGTGAGTCGTTTGCTTTGGCTCCTGTGCAGCGGGGTGAGGGAAGGGTGAGGAAGGAGGTGCAATCGGTCGGCACGGCGGTGAAGCTTTGCTTTTTTTTCCCCATTTCTTAAAAAACAGACCAGGTTTCCCCTTTTCTTGTTTTTTTTTTTTTTAAATCTTCTTTTATTTCCCCTTGGGAAGACCTGCAGCCCTGCCCTGACCGGAGCCTTGTGCTGGCTCACAGGAGGCTGCCGAGCCCGAGCCCCCACGAAGCAGGGCGGTGGTACCGAGGGTGCGGCTGTGTGCGCTGGGAAGGAGAGGGGAACTGGATGGGAGGAGGGCTGGTTTCGGTTGCACTGTGTCCAGCTGTTCATTCAGCCCCTCTGCCCCCTGCTCAGGGTGCTGCTGGTGTCACAGAGCTGCTGCCGTTGTCAGATTTGGGCTTGTTCCTCACAGAGCCGGCCAGGCCAGGGCAGGCGTGGTGGCTGTGCCATGTGCCAGATCCTCTGACCCTTGGGTTGCTCCCCAAGCCCAAGCCAAAGTGCCTTTCTGTGAGCCTGACCCCCCACTCCTGCTGGGCACCGAGAGCAGCCACCAGCATTGGCCCGGAGCGTGGCGGTGCCAGTGCCAGCCGTGCTGCAGGTCGTGGCATCACCAGCCAATGCTGAGTGGTTGAAATGGGCTTTTTGGCAAAGGGGGGCAGGGAGAGGGCTGCAGAGGGTGAGCAGTGGGGCAGGGAGGGATGTGCCCCCCCCCCCCCCCTCTCAGACGCTGGCCCTATGCTGTGAGTGATGCCCCTGCAATGCTGGTGGGCGCTGGGCATGGCAAAAGGGTCCCTGGCTCCGTTCAGAGGTCCTGGGCAGGGGGACAGTCCTGGCCCCACCGTCGTGTGAGGAGTGTTACTCGGTGGCTTTGTGAGATGTGGCCTTTGGGGTTGCTGTCTGGTTTCACACCTTGGTTTGGAGCTTTCTCAGGGGGACAGCAGGTTTCAAGGCTCTGTGCACTGGTGGTGTCACAGCAAAGAAGTGCAGGATGCAGTCCTTCCTCATCGGGGAGGTGCAGCCTTGGGCAGCACCTGTGGAATCCAGCGCTCCCAAAGAGGTCAGGTGAGGAGCTCCAGCACCGCCGGCCACCCTCGGAGGGATGGTGTCCATTTGTCCAAACAAAGTGCTTGTGAGACCCGTGGGATGCTCGACAGGAAAACAGCAGCACAGTTTTGGAAAGGGTGGGACACAGGATGGGCAAGACGGAGCCAATTCGGTCAGCATCCGAGAAGCTGTTTCCATCTCGCTGTTCTTCGGGGTTCCGGTCAGCAGCCACGAGAGCACCCGGCCACTGTGGCTGACCAGGGAGCAGAATGGCTCACCGGGGAGCACCACGGCTCACCAGGGAGCAGAATGGCTCACCGGGGAGCACCACGGCTCACCAGGGAGCAGAATGGCTCACCGGGGAGCACCACGGCTCACCAGGGAGCAGAATGGCTCACCGGGGAGCACCACGGCTCACCAGGGAGCAGAATGGCTCACCGGGGAGCACCACGGCTCACCAGGGAGCAGAATGGCTCACCGGGGAGCACCACGGCTCACCAGGGAGCAGAATGGCTCACCGGGGAGCACCACGGCTCACCAGGGAGCAGAATGGCTCACCGGGGAGCAGAATGGCTCACCGGGGAGCACCACAGCTCACCGGGGAGCACCACGGCTCACTGGGGAGCACCACAGCTCACCGGGGAGCACTGCAGGCACCAAGGAGTGTTTGCAGGTGTGGAGGCAGCTCAGCAGCAGGAACCCCCAGCCTGGAACCCAGGAAGGGAACCGTGTCACCGGCCAATTCAGTGCCCTTGCCCCCTGTCCAGCTCCGGGCAGAGGCGAGCCAGTGACTGTGCTGGTGTGGATGGACCTTCTCAGGGAGGTGTGTGGGCTGGGCTGGAGCTGGAGGCTGCCTCTCCCCAGGGCTTGCCTCGCTGGGACCTCCTTCAGATGTGCAGACTGAGGTTCCTGCTGGGTCCCACCTGCGTGAGGGGGGCTTGCTGCTGCGCTGCCAGAGGAGATGGGGTCCTGTCTGCTCTGATGCTCCTCTGGGGTCTGAGCAGCTGCAAGAATGCAGGTGGGGGAGATGAGGAGGATGGATAAGGGTCTTCACCTTCCTGGCCCTTTGTTTCTCTTCCTACCCATGTCCCTTCCATTCCCTTGTTACCACCAGCCATCTGCTCTGCAGCTGCTTGAATGCAGCGTGTTTAACCCCTGAGCTCCCACAGTGCTCATGCTCCCAGGGCATCTTGAGGCCGAGGGCTGGGAGGAGATGTCCCAAGGAGCCTGTGGGGAGCGGGCATCCATAATGCACCATGTGACAGGGATCTCCTCACGCACACATCTGCCTTGGCCCTATCTGCTGTGTTGCCGTTGGCCTAGAACCATGGGGACCGGCAGCCACCAGTGCTGGGGGACCAGCCACATCCTGCCTGCGAGCAAGGGCGGCAGCGGCGCCGCCTTGCACCGTGGGTCCAGGCAGTGGGGGCTGCAAGCACAGCTTGAAATGGCTCAGGGGGACATGCAGGTGGGCTGTGGGTCCTGTCTCAGGTGCCAGCTGCAAGGGCCGAAGCTGTTTTGGGGCTGGGTGTGGTGCAGGGCCGAGCTCTGGCACTGCCTGGGACTTCCTCATCGCCGTGGCCTCGCAGTCATGTTCCTGTGTGGCGCAGCGCCCGCGGGCCAGGCTGGCTTGGGGTGCAAAGCGCCCAGCCTGAGCTCTCTCTAGAGCAGAAGGAAGGAGGCTGGGCTGCTGCTCAGCTCGCTGGCGGGAGAGGAAACCAGAGCTGTCGCTCGGGGTTGATAGCCGTGGTTACATGCAGCCCTGGAGCTCAGCCGAGATGCGAGCGGGGCAGAGATAAGGTGGGGGGAGCGCTCCCTGGGGCGGCTGCTGCTGCACTGCCTGGGCTCCATGCACACCCCCTGCCCCCCTGCACCGGGGGCACACATGGCCTGGGGCCTGGCTGGTTGCTGGAGGCTTGGCTTTGGCAGTTTGGCATCCCTGGACCCTTCCTTCCCCTCCACTGCCTTCACCAAGGAGCTGCTGCGGCATTGGGTGCTGAGCAGGGTGCTGTGAGCATCTTCCGAGGGCGGGTACCGCACTGGGGTGCTGGGCGAGGGGGGCTGGAGGGTGGCTGGGGGCAGAGGGCTCGGGCTGACCTCTCAGGGTGATGCGATCCATGTACCCAGTAGTGTTGGTCTCCCAGCCACGGGGCAGGGAGGTGGCTGGGGAGCTTCTTGCCCCAGTTGTACCAGCTGGCACCCGGGACCCCCTCGCAGACACCGCCGGCAGTTTCAGCGTTGCCTCTGGGGGTGTTTTTACCCCCAGTTTCCCCCATGTTCATCTTGTGTCAGGCAGCAGCTGTCTGGGAGACAAACAGGGCAGCACTGGGCTCTGATACCAGCCGGGCCCAGCGATGCCCCCACTGTGCTGCCAACTCCCACCCCCAGCGCAGTCCCATCCCCGAGGGAGCGATGCCCTTGGGAGCAGACAGGACGTTTCGGGCCCGGGGGCGGTGGAGGCATTTGAACAATTCCTCGTTGGCGACGCAGCAAGGAGCAGCTCCCAAAACTTGAGAGCCCTATTTACTGCACACAGGTTAATTATGGAAACCCGCTGCGTCCGGGAGGGCGTCCAGCCGCGGTTCTCATTCCTAGCTGCCTGCCCGCTCCGTGCTGGCGGCGCTGAGATCCCTGCGGCTGCTGGATGGTGCTGGGAGCAGAGAGCTGGTATTTATAGGTGCTGAGTGCCAGGCTGCGTGTGGTCAGGGGATGCCCGTGGCTGTGTGGGGCTCAGGGTTCCTCTCTGGCTCCGAAAGGCCAGGTCAGCGTGGGCGGTGAGTGTGGCTGCAAGCACAGCCTGGGCACAACGTGGGGGGTGGAGGGAGCTTCCTCTGGGCACCTCTCCTGAGGAGGCCGGGAGGGTCAGCGTGGAGGGGTCTGGATTTGGCCCTTGGGTGCATCTGAGTGATGCTCGGTCGAGAGGTGACATTGCTTCAGTGCTGGGTGTCACAGCTGGTTAATTCCTCGTTAGCTTGGTGTACACTGGTGATGCCCCAGCACCTTCCACAGCAGTGGGGTGCGTGTTTCCTGTGGGACACCGTTGTTTCTGGCCTGCCCTGGTTTAGGCAGCGAGGGGACGTACCCTGGTTTGGAGGATTTTCTGCCCTGTCCATGGGGAGGAGGCAAGGATTTCTGTCTGCAGCCTGGGAGGGGAGGCCGGGCTCCACTTCTGCTTCTCTGCTGTCGCAGGCAGGAGTGTGTCTGAAGGCAGGATGGAAAGAAAACCCACCGACACGGGGAGCAGGAGCCCCCACCCGCGTCTGTGGGGCAGCTGGTTTCACAGCGTTCCATTGGGTAACGCAGGGGCCACCCTGCCATGTGGGTTTCCTTTCACACAGACCAGCTCCTAGGGGCTTTTCATGGGGAACTTGGGGCTGTTGTGAGAGGCTGGATGCCAGGCGGGGACCGCTGGGGTTTTAGTTTTGATTTTTAAAGTGAAAGTGCAGAGTTGGGGTTCTGGGAAGTGGCTTTCCTGCCTCTAATTGTGTTTGCCTCTGGTGTGGTGGCTTGCTCGGCTCAGAGCTGGTATTGCATCTCCAGGGCTGCTCCCCCTCTGTGCTTGGGACGGGTTTGGGGAGCTGGGGAAGCTGTAGCCCCTGAAGCACTGGAGGGAGAGATGTCAGATCCCAGGCATCCTGCAGCCAGGAGCGCTCCTGTGTGAGCCAGTGGTGGGTGTCGGTGGTCTGGTGCTGCTGGGCCACATCCAGGGGAATGCCATGGTGCAGCGACCGTGCAAGAAGATGGAGAGGATGGAGGCAATGGGGGGTTTTGCCCTTTCCCCCCCATCATGTTGTTTTTCATCCTTCCACCCGTGCCTGGGCGTGTTTGGGCCCCTCTAGGGTGGGGCTTGGTGCATGGTGGGTTTATCCCCTTGCTCCCCAGGCTCTGTGGCTGCCCGTGGCTGCGTGGCCACTGCCCCCCGTACGGCTGGGACGGGATCGTTTCCACCAGGGTTAAACTACAGATCACAAAGATAATAAGATGCTACAAGCTTGGGATAACTGTTTTCTGACCAGTGAAGGCAACGAGACCCTCTTTGTTCCCCCACCCTGTTCAGTGGGAGCGTGTTTGCTGCCCGGCCTTTCCTGCACAGCCCTGGGAAAGCACGTCGCTGGGAAGGGCGGCGGGAGGAGGAAGCTGCCGCCGGCTCCGGACGGGACAGGGACACTTGGAAACCTTTTCCGTGCCAGGGCTTGAACGTAGGCAGGGCTCCTGCTGGGGATGGGCAGAGCCCCTGCCCTTGGTGGGCTTCTCCCCTCCTGTCTGGACTCCCTATGAGGATGCAGGACTTGCTGCAGTGGGCGAAGCTGGGGTCCCAGCTCCCAAACAGGGTGAGGAGAGGTATGCTCCCCCTCTCTCCCCCCACTGCAGCCAGGCCCGGTGCCCAGAGGAGGCGGCGGAGGGGAAGGAAATGTCGTGCTCCGACTCCTGTTTCCACCGAGGCGATGGGCGGCCGAGCTCAGAGCCGTGCGGGAGCGTTCTGCTGCGGGGTGTCTGGCTCTCACGGGCTGCCCGCGCCGGGGGTCCCCACTCCTGCGCGTCCCCCGGCCGGCTGAGCGATGCCGATCGGCGCCCCGGCCATGCTCTTCTACCAGTTCAGCCCCTCCACCGTCTGGGGTAAGCTTGGCATGTGGCTCTGGCTGCCCTCCCCTCCGCTGTCCTCTCTGGGGCATGCCAGACCCATCCCACCCTGGGCAGTGGGCAGGGTGGGCTCGGGGTGTCCTGGGGCTGGTCGGGGGGTTGGTGTGACTGTCCTTGGCTGGGGTACCCAGATGGCCCATGGGCAGTGACGCCGTGGTGATGGGAGGGGTGGGAGTGGGGGCTGGTGGGTTGGTAAGCTGGGGGGCTGTGGGAATGCCTGTCCTTGGACCCTGCCCGCCCTGCAGATGTGGGATGTGGGATGCGGGAGGGATCCGCTCTCCAGAGCCATGGTGACCAGAGACTGTTCACGGGCATCACCAGCCCTGCAGAGCCGCGGCGGCAGGACGCCCTTCCCGGCGGAGATGCCGGGGTGCAGGGGGGATGTGGGGTGGCACAGCTCAGCCCCCAGCTTCAGCTGGGCCATGAACAGCTGTGCAGGTTGGACCCAGATGCAGATGCTTATTCCAAACCCTCTTCCCAAAACTTGTGAGGTATTTGGGGCCGGGGGGTTGGCTTGGTCCCATCCTTAACTCAAGTGCTTGGTCTGGGCTTTTCCTCCCCCCCCAGCCCTGTAGTTGTGTAGTTGGAGATGCAGCCAGGGCTCTGGCTGAGGCTGTGGGTGGATGGTGATGGAATCGGGCACTGACTGCAGCTTGCCCTGGGGAGGTCTGGCCTCAGGCTGATCCACACTGGGTGGTGCCTCCAAGGGTGATGGGTGAGACCCCGAAACTGCTGCCGTGCTTTCTGCACTTGAGGTCAAATGTCTGTTGCTCTCAGTAGTATAAATCCCAGCAGACAGACAGACAGACGCACGGACAAACAGCAGGCAGCAGCTTGCTTTGGCTGTGTGAGCTTTGGGCTGTTTTCCCTGGAGTTCTGTAAACTTGCTGGCCCCGGGGTGGGCTCATCCCGGCGGCTGCCGGGCTGGGTGTGGGGCACAGGAACCAGCCGGGAGGGGGCACTGGGATCTGGGTGAGGGTGAGAAGAGGTGGGGGGGTCTGGGGAGGTGGGGAGGAGGAGGAGGGAAGGAGGAAGGTTTCTCTGTCTGGCTTTTCTGGAGGATGTTTGTGAGAGTGCCTGGCACCAGGCTCTGATGAGCTCTGATCTCATTGAGTGAAGCTCCCCCCTTGCCAGGCAGCGTGCTGTGTTTGGGGGGGGCTCAAACACCAAGTGTCTCATGGTCTGATCGATCCTTTCCCCTCATCCTCTCTGCCGTGTGCTAGTGGAGAGGCTAAAGCTGAGCCCTGCTCTGTGCACAGACATCGCTGCCCCCCGGCACACCCCGGGGCCCCCTGCTCCCCGGAGCATGGGCTGGGGTGTCAGGGGAGCTGGGGGAGTGGGCGCTGCTGGGTGGGATGCTCAGCCTGGCTCTTTGCTTTCTTTCAGAAGCTGAAGCCAAGAGAGCTTGTGCCTGGCTGCGGGCGGCGGGATTCCCCCAGTATGCCCAGCTCTACGAAGGTGAGAGCCTGCTCTGCTCATGGTCTCCTGTCCTGTATCCCAACCAAATCCCAAGGGTGCTACAGGGAGAGCTCCACAGCTCTGGGCAAAGGAGAGGATGGCTAACTGAGGGCAGGATCATGTATTAAGTGCCTGAGGCTTGGCTGTGGCACAGACAGCTGGCTGTGCCAAGCCGTGCTGTGCCGTGCCATACCAAGCTGTGCAGTGCCGTGCCATGCCATGCTGTGCCGTGCCATACCAAGCTATGCTGTGCCATGCCATGCTGTGCCATGCCATACCAAGCTGTGCAGTGCCATGCCATGCCGTGCCATGCCATGCCGTGCCATGCCATGCCGTGCCATGCCATACCAAGCTGTGCAGTGCCATGCCATACCAAGCTGTGCAGTGCCGTGCCATGCCGTGCTGTGCCATGCCATACCAAGCTGTGCTGTGCCATGCCATGCCATGCTGTGCCATGCCATACCAAGCTGTGCTGTGCCATGCCATGCTGTGCTGTGCCGTGCCATACCATGCTATGCTGTGCCGTGCCATGCCATGCTGTGCCGTGCCATGCCATGCTGTGCCGTGCCATACCAAGCTATGCTGTTCCATGCCATGCTGTGCCGTGCCATACCATGCTATGCTGTGCCGTGCCATACCATGCTGTGCCGTGCCATGCCATGCTATGCTGTGCCGTGCCATGCCATGCTATGCTGTGCCGTGCCATGCCATGCTGTGCCGTGCCATACCAAGCTATGCTGTGCCATGCCATGCCGTGCCATGCCATGCTGTGCTGTTAGCCCCTCTGCATTCCAGCAGCTCTGGCTCAGGAAGCTCTTGCTGTGCTGGGGAGCTCAGAGGCAGCTGATGTAGCACTGGGCAAGCCTCTCCTCCCACCCTGCTGCCACATCCTGCCCTGCCCCTGTTCGCCCTTTGGCACCAACTCTGCACCTCCAGAGCAGACTGGGTCCCCTTGCTGCACAGCTCCTGGGGCGCAGGGACTGGGCAGGACCCCCCGGCAGACCATTCCCCCCTCCGGGGTGGTTTTAGGGTGATTCTCTGTGGGTCTGGCCTCCGGCTCAGCTGTGTTTCCTGCACAGGCAGGCTGCCGGCTGCGGGGGGGCCGGTGCCCGGGCGGTGGCCGGGACAATGGGGGGAAGCCAGCTCTCCGGAGGGGCCATTGTTCGGCCGGGCACTTCCACCGGCCCCTCAACACGTGCGCGGGAGCCGGGTCCTGCCCCGCAGGTGAGGGCTCTGCAGGCCTCCTGCTTGCCCCTGGGCTCTGTTTTAGGGCAGCCCCTGGCATAGCCACGTGCCGGATTCCTGTGGGAGAGACCCAGCCCAAACGGTGCTGGTGGGTGTATCTGCCTGCAGAAGCCCAGCCCGTGGCCTTTGTGGCGCTGGGGGGGATGATTGAAGTGCTGGAGCTACTGCACCGGCATGCTGGCACAGCTTTGTGCCCCCTGGTGCCCAGAGGCTTTCTTGGGGGTCCCTTCCCCTGCAGCCAGCGCCCCAAGGAGGGGTGGCTTGAGCTCCAGATGTGCTCAGCTCATCTCTGCTGAAGCTGGTCCAGTGCTCCTCCTTAGCCCCCCAGTCCAACAGGAGCCTTTTCCTGGGCTTTACCTGTCCTGGGCACCCCCAGGTCCCTGGCACAGGGATGAGGTTCTTTGTCCTGCAAGGGGGAGGCCGCTGAGGAGGAGGTGATGTGAGGAGGTGTCTGGTGCACGACACGGATCCCCTCCCAGCATCTGGACTGCCACAAGCCATGTTGCTCCCAGCCTGTGGGGCTTGTTTCCAGTCCTCTCCTCTGCCTGGCTCATCCCTCCTGCCAGCACCAGGCTTGTGCTGGCACCAGGACACCCCTGGCCTCCTGCACCAGCACCCCCAAGGTCTTGCTCTTGCTGGGCTGCAAAAAGTGATCCTTCAGGATCCTGCTGCCAGGATCCCAGGTCAAGTCCTGCCCATGGAGAGCTGCCTCCCAGCCAGCTCAGTGGGGCTGTCCTTCCCTCCAGGATGCCCTCCCACAGCCACGGCCACCAAGGGCTGGGCAGCAGCTCCGGGTGTCAATGGGGTGGATGCTCCAGCTGTCCTGGCTGCCCCTGACTCGAGCCTGTGGTGCAGGAGCCTCCCAGGCTTCCTTCTCCGCTGCCCTCCTGCTTCCCAGCTCCCCATCCCTGACTCCCTCCTCCTCGCAGCATCTCCCTCCCACCCTGCTCACCCCCTCCCCTCATGCCCAGGGGAGCAGGGAAGGGGGAGTCCCTCCTTTGGGGTGACTGCTCTTGCTCCCCCAAAAGATGTGCTGCTCACAAACAGCTGCTGATTCTCCTCCTGCTTTCCTCCCCAGACTCCTTGTTCCCTCTCGACATCGGGGCTGTGAAGAAGGACCACAGCTTCCTGGACCAGGACTCCCTCAAGTCCCTGTGCAGGTAACTCTCCCTTACAGCCCTGCAGCGGAGCCAGCACCAGGGTTTGTCCCAGGAGAGGGCTCAGGGCAGGGGGTGCTGAGGGTGCTGGGGTGCCTGCCTTGCCCCCTGTCCGTGGCTCAGAGCCCACTCAGGCACTCCCACTCCCCTGCAATGAGGAGTTTGGATGCAGTTCTGGATCAGGCAGCATTTCCTGGCTCTTTTTAGTTTGAACTTGGGGAGCTCCTGGAGCACGGAAACATTCCCAGGGATAATTCCTGTCTCTGTGTGGCCTTTGGGCCACGGTTCAGTTCCAGGTGTGGGTAACTGTGTGATTAAAAACGGGGCACTCTGAGCTGGGCTCTCAGAAGGGGTGACCTGGGTGGCAGGAGCCCATCAGCAGCCAGCACAGCAGTGGGGCTGGGCTGGGCTGGCACACAGAGCCTCTCTGGGTCTCTTGCAGGAGGCTGATGACCCTCAACACGTGTGCCTCCATGAAGCTGGAAGTCCGCTTTCAGCGTAAGCAGGTACGTCCTGGGCGCTGGAGGTGCTGGGCGGGCAACTGGTGAGGCACTGGTGAGGCACTGGTGGGGCACTGGTGGGGCAACAGCGCTGGGCTCAGTAATAACACTGGCGTGTGCCAGCACACTGAGCAGCACTCTGGCAGCCACAGGGGAACAGTGGGAGCTGCTCGGTCTGCGTGGGGCTGTGCCTGCTGCCCCAAGCATTGCTTTTGGGGTCCTGCTGAGCAGGGGGCCTGAGACCCCCCCATCAGCCTGAGACCCCCTGGCAGCCTGAGACCCCCGGCAGCAAGCCTGGCTCTGGGGGCACAGGTGGAACCAGCCCATGTGTCACAAATGGCCGTTACTGTTGGTGTACTAGTAACTAAACCAACACCATAGTGCACGGTGCATTTCAAGTGCCAGCAAGGTGTCTGCCCTACGGAAGTCATCCCTGGGAGCATCCCTGCTGCCTCCGGCTGCCTGTACCCCGCTGGGGAGGGATGCTGCCCTGCATCCCTGCTGCGGCGTGTGGCTGGGGTTGGCAGGGATGCTCACAGGGCTGTCCCCACCGCCTGTGAGCCTGGAAGTGGGACCCCCCGTACCCCCCAGTGCAGCGTGACCCTCGGACACAGCACAATGCTGCCTGGTGGCTCCAGACCCCTCTGCAGCCCCGAGGGGCCGGGGTGGGTGTAAGGGGCCCGTGCTCTTGGCTGTGTGTGTGCTGGGAGAGCGGGCAGGGGGCCGTGCTGACCCTCTGTGACTCCCTGGCTGACTGCTTGTCCCCTGTTGCCAACCACCCACAGAATGACGACTCCGAGGAGGATGACCTGTGTGCCATCAGCGACCGGTGGGCTTTCCAGAGGGACAGCAAGAGGTGGTCGCGGGTGGGGTCCGTGGGCGTCCTCTCCCAGGGCTCCGGGGTCCTGAGCTCCCCTGTGCAGCTGGCCTCCAGCCACGAGAGCATCCTCACGGACCTGAGCACCAACCCCGAGGCCGTGTCCCTGCACAGCAGCGGCAGCGCCGGCAGCACGGGCGGCTGGCCGGGGGTCAGCACCGCGCTGCCCGGCCCCCCGCCCCCCGTGCGCGCCGCCGCCAGCCGCAGCGTGAGCGAGCGCTCCTTGGCCCGGCAGCCCCCCAGCGCCAAGGAGAAGCCCAAGAAGCGGCGGTCACGCAGCTTCCTGAAGAGGATCGAGTCCCTGCGGAGGAAGGACAAGGAGAGGACAGACCCGCAGGAGAAGGTGGTGGCCCCACACGGCAGCGTCGCGGCCACGTCGGGATGGGGCTCCCTGAAGACCAACGGGGACCTTGCAGCCACCAAGGCCGGCTCCTCCAAGAGAGGGGTATCTGCCTCCTTCCGCGGCAAAAAGCACTTCTTCTCAGCATCCTACAGGACTAACCGCTTGCTGGGCACGGGCGGGGGCAAGGGCAGCGCCGACTCCCAGTGCAGCCGAGCTGTCCTGGAGGAGTACAAAGCAGCACCCGTGGCTGGGGGGTGCCAGCCCCAGCAGGCGCGGCGGGGGGACTGCGTGGTCTACATCCCCCGGGACCACAAGCCGGGCACCTTCCCCAAATCCCTCTCCATCGAGAGCTTGTGTCCCTTGGCCGGCAGCTCCCTGGCCCACTGGAAGTCGGGGAAGGCGCCCGCTGGGCTGGGGGAGGGCGGCGGGGGGGGCAGCACCAGCAGCGTGGAGGGCTCGTCCTCCCCCCGGGGCTTCGCCTGCCGCCGGCGCCGCGGCTCCTGCAGCTCCCTGGGCAGCCGGGTCAGCGTCTATGACAACGTGCCGGAGTTGGGCAGCGGCGGGGACCTGTGCAAGGAGGACGAGGAGGTGACCTACCAGAACCTCGACGACATTCTGCAGCACATGTGGGGGCTGCAGCAGAAGGTGGAGCTCTGGTACAAAGCCATCTCCCCCGACCTGGCTGGGGACCACGAAGGGGGCGAGGAGGAGGAGGAGGATGATGATGATGATGATGATGAGGAGGAGTCGGACTCAGGAGGGGAGCCCTCCAACCTGCACTTCGAAGAGCGATCCATGTCGGACGTTGGCACCTCTGCCAGCGACTTTGACAGCACGGGCAACTCCCTCAACGAGGCCGAGGAGATCGAGATGCGGGAGCGCCGGGACTCGGGGGTGGGAGCATCGCTCACCCGGCCCTGCCGGTACGTGAGGGCTGGGGCTGGGGCTGGAGGTGGGGCTGAGCTGGTTGGGGCTGGGGCTGGGGCTGGGGGCTGGGGCTAGGGCTGGGGCTGGGGTAGGGGCTGTGTCTTCCCTTTGCCATCTGTGGGAAGTGCTTGGTGCTGGAGCTGCCAGCGTACTGCCAGCCTGGGGACCACTGTGACCCCATCCTTCATCCCACGAGTGCTCCTGCCCAGGGATGCAGTGCCTGTGGCTCGGGGAGCAGCACCGGAGCCGGTGCTGGGGGTGCGGGCTGGTGCCCTGCGAGCCCTGCCTTGACATCCTCCTTTCTCTGGTGCCAGAAGCAGGTGGTGGGGGCCGATGCGGATGGCCCAGCGCTGGGTGCAGGGCTGCGAGCCCCCCGCCAGCCCTTCTGCCTGCCCAGACCCGTCATTCCATGGGCTTTGTTCCTTGGCGCCGGGTCTGGAGGCAGGAGGCTCCTGCTGCAGCGCGCTGCTGCTCCCTTGTGCTTTCCCTGGGAAAGCCCAGGCGCTGCCGGGTCCCTGCGGGGCTGCCGCGGGAGGGTGATGTGCCCAAGCTGGGCAGGGAATGAGTGGGGGCTTTTCCCACTGGGAATGTCCATCGTGCCCTTCTGGGATGAGGATGTGCCGGGGTGGCTGGGCAGGAGCTTCCCCCGAGCAGCACGGGCTTGGGACGGGCTTCCCAGGCTGCCATTGGGGTGTCTTTTGCTCCTGAGAAAGCGGGTGTTGGAGGTGTCCCTTTGCTCCCCGTGGTGGCTCTGCGGGCGGGTGTCACCGTCCCCGCGTGTCCTGGAAGGTGTCACTGTCCCCTTGGGCGCCGGGGCAGCCTCGGGGGCAGGTGGAGAGGATGAGGATGCTGCTGGCTGTGTCGGGGCAGCCGGGGCAGGGTCAGCACCGCCGCCTTTCCCCGCAGGAAGCTGCGCTGGCACAGCTTCCAGAACTCCCACCGGCCCAGCCTCAACTCGGCGTCCCTGGAGATCAACCGCCAGTCCGCTGCCCAGCTCAACCTGCTCCAGAAGTGCTCCCTGCTCCGCCTCACGGCCCTCATGGAGAAGTACTCCGTGCCCCACAAGCAAGCCTGGACGTGGTGAGCGATGGAGACCCCGGCTTTGCTGGGCATCCTGCTGGGATGAGCTGGTGGCTGATGCTGGGCTCCCGGCATTGCCTGCACCCAGGAGGGCTGCGGGTGGCTGGGGGGCACTGACTGGCCGCGGCAGCCTGAGGGGTGGGTGCTGCTCTGCTGCTGGAGCCTGGGCAGCAGCGTTTCGGGTGTATAATCGTGGCTCCTGCAGCTGCCTGGCTTATGCTCCAAACGTGGCCACGGGCTGTATGTGTGTCACCCAGGGACCTGCTCCCTGGCTCATCATGCTGATGTCTGTCTGTCCCACCCCCCAGGACTGTGCCCAAGTTCATGAAGCGGAGCAAAGCCCCCGACTACCGGGACAAGCTGGTCTTTGGGGTGCCACCCGCCGTCAACGTGCAGCGCACGGGGCAGCCCCTGCCCCAGAGCATCCAGCAGGCCATGCGCTACATCCGCAGCCAGTGCCTGGACCAGGTGAGGCTGCAGCTCCGGGCTGGGCAGCCACGCTGGGGCTGGGGGGGGGAGGCAGCTGGCAAGGGTGCTTCTCATTCAGCCCTCGCAGCGCTCGGCTGCAGGAGGGGGAGATGGTCTGTGGGGACTCCGCACCCACCGGTGGGGTCTCCTGGAGCATCCCCAGCTCAGGCCCCCCCCTCGGGGTGTCGGGGTTGTTGGGGTGGGGGCTCTGCCCCGGAGCACCAACCCCCCTCCTTGCTGGCAGGTCGGCATCTTCCGGAAGTCGGGGGTGAAGTCGCGGATCCAGGCGCTGCGGCACATGAACGAGAGCAGCCCCGAGCACGTCAGCTACCAGGGCCAGTCGGCGTACGACGTGGCCGACCTGCTGAAGCAGTACTTCCGCGACCTGCCCGAGCCCATCTTCACCAGCAAGCTCACCGACACCTTCCTGCAGATCTACCAGTGTGAGTGCGGCCCGGGGCCTGCCACGGGCTGGGGGGCAACGCCGGGGCCTCCTGGTGAGGAGGCACCTCCTTGTGCTGTGGGAGGGAGGTGGTGGAGGCAGGAGGGGCTGCAGGAGGGGGCTGCAGGAGGGCCTGCTGACCACCCGTCCTGCTGTGGGAGGGAGGTGGTGGAGGCAGGAGGGGCTTTGGGAGGGCCTGTTGACCACCCGTCCTGCTGTGGGAGGGAGGTGTTGGAGGCAGGAGGGGCTTTGGGAGGGCCTGCTGACCACCCGCTCTGCCCGTGCCCGCAGTCGTGCCGCGGGAGCAGCAGCTGCAGGCGGTGCAGGCGGCTGTGATCCTGATGCCCGATGAGAACCGGGAGGTGCTGCAGACCCTGCTCTACTTCCTCAGCGACATCGCCTCTGCCCAGGAGAACCAGATGACTGCTGGGAACCTGGCTGTGTGCCTGGCCCCTTCCATCTTCCACCTCAACGTCTCCAAGAAGGAAAGCACCTCGCCAAGGTCAGGGTTGAGCCAGCTCTGGCCTCCCCAGGCACCCCACAGCCCCCCCATCACCCCTTCCCTGTCTGTCCAGGGAGGAGGCCAGGGGATGGGACAAGGCACATTGGGAACACACATGCTCTCACACAGCCCCCCCTCCTGTTTGGGGGACCCCCAGCTGGCAAAGCAGAGCGGGGTGGAGGGGGGTAGAGGCGGGTGGGAGGCCCGCCTGGTCCCAGTGATGCCTGCTCCCCGCAGGGTGATACACAAGAGGGGCACCATGGGGAAGCCTGACCAGAAGGACCTCAATGAGAACATGGCTGCGACGCAGGGGCTCTCCCACATGATCACTGACTGCAAGAAGCTCTTCCAGGTGGGTGGCTGTGGGGCATCGTCCTCCCCGGGTGCTGCCATTGGGTTGCTGGACCCATGGAGTCAGTGTGGGGCTGGTGGCTGCTCAGCTTGGAGCATAAAGCCCAGCATATCCTCCTCCATCCTTCCCAGCACCTTGCAGGGACGGGGAGTTGTGGTTTTCAGGAGGATCCCTCTGGCTTTCTGAAGGTCTCTGTGCTCTGGGCTTGCAGGTCTCCCACGACATCCTGCTCCAGCTGAGCACCTCGTACATGGCAGCAGATGCTTACCCCCATCCCCTGGCTGACTTCATGACTCAGGGGGACAACAAGGACTTACACTCCTACTTTGAGCAGAGCGTCCAGAACCTGCTCAAGGAGTCGTCAGAGAAATTCAAGGGGTGGCTGAGCACCCCAGGGCCCCTCAACACCGAGCTGTCCTGCAAAAAGGTAACTGCCCAGGGAAGAGTGTACAGGGTCACCACGGGCTCCTGCCAGCAGCCTCAGGGCTCTTTCCTGGCAGCCAGGAGGGACCCCTTCCCTGGGATGAGATGGGATGGGATGGGATGGGATGGGATGGGATGGGATGGGATGGGATGGGATGGGATAGGTGGCCCAGGGATGGAAGGAGCTCTGTGCCCAGCAGTGCCAGCCCTGCGCCCACCCTGTTGTCACTGGCTGAGGAGCTGGCTGCCTGTGCCCATCCCCTCCTCTATCTTGCCAGCTGATGTGATGGTGGTGGGACCCATTGCTAAAAGAGCTTGGGAGGGGGGGTGTTGGCAGCGTGGGGGGTCCTGCAGCACAGCCTGCCTGACCTGGACCCTTCCCTCACCCCCCAGGTCGGGGATGGGCACCCTCTGCGCTTGTGGAAGGTCTCCACGGAGGTGGAGGCGCCCCCGGGCGCCGTGCTGCACAGGGTGCTGCGGGAGCGACACCTCTGGGACGAGGACCTGCTGCAGAGCAAGGTGCTGGAGGCCCTGGACAAGGACATGGAGATCTACCACTACGTGACAGACAGCATGGCACCCCACCCCCGCAGGGACTGCGTGGTGCTGCGGTGAGGGCAGGGGGGACCCACATCGGGGGGGAGGGGGGTTGGTGGATCCCATCCTCGGCTCGGGCTCCCCCAGCCATGGACCCCAGGGGTCCGGGCAGGGGCTGAGCGGGGCTGCCGTGTCCTCAGGCGCTGGCACACGGACCTGCCCCGCGGAGCCTGCCTGCTCAGCTCCATCTCGGTGGAGCACGACAAGCTGCCGGCGGAGTGGGGAGTCACAGCCGTGGTGCTGACCTCCCAGTACCTGGCTGAGCCCGGCGCCGGGGGCCGCTCCAGGGTCACACACATCTGCCGAGCTGACCTCAGGTGAGGGCGGCCCTTGGTGCTGCTGCGTCGGCCAGCGGGGAGGGTGATGGAACCGGGGGGTGCTGGAGCCGGGGGTGTGTGTGATGGAGCGGGAAAGGGGGATGTGATGGAGCAGGGAGGGTGATGGAGTGGGGGGTGGGTGATGGAGCAGGGAGGGGGGATATGATGGATCAGGGAGGGTGATGGAGCGGGGGGTGGGGGTGGGTGATGGAGCGGGAAGGGAGCATGTGATGGAGCAGGGAGGGTGATGGAGCGGGGGGTGGGGGTGGGTGATGGAGCAGGGAGGGGGATGTGATGGAGCAGGGAGGGTGATGGAGCGGGGGGTGGGGATGGGTGATGGAGCAGGGAGGGGGGATGTGATGGAGCAGGGAGGGTGATGGAGCGTGGAGGGGGGGTGCTGGAGCAGGGGGTGCTGGGGGCAGGAGCTGCCCGTCCCTCCGCTGGCCTGCCCACACAGGCAGGGCTGCAGCTCCCACCCTGCGCTGCCCGCGGGAAGGGGGTGCTGCTCTGGGGCCGGGTTTAGCTCCCAGCAGGAGCCACCAGCTTGTCTCACAGCACAGCAGCTCCTCCAGTGCTTCCAAGCTGCTGCGGCGAACCCTGGGGGGGCTTCTCCTGCTGACCCCCCCCCCCCCCCTTCTCCAGGGGCCGGTCTCCCGAGTGGTACAACAAGGTCTTCGGCCACCTCTGCGCCATGGAGCTGGCAAGGATCCGAGACTCTTTCCCATCCCTGAGCCCCAGCAGCCCTGAGACAAAGATCTGAGGTGCCAGGAGGATGCTGGGTCCCGTCTGACGGGGACTGGCCAGGGGAGCAGGGTGCAGGCAGCTGCCTGCAGAGGGGGAGCTTGGTGCACCCGTGGGCACGTTTTGTAAGCCCCCTTTCCCCCGTGGCTGAGTGCTCCCCAACCCGCTGCCCCTTGCTGAAGTGCTGTGCAGAGCCAAAGCCGTGGGGCTTCGGGCAAGAGAGGGGCTGTGGGGTGGCCCCCAGCACAGGGGCGGCCCCGGGTCCCCCCCTCCCTGAGAGGCCGTGGGGCAAAGGTGTGTGAGCAGAGTGGGGGGTGGAGGTGTGGGGAAGGGAGCAGGCAGGGCAGTGACATGTCTGCTGGGCAGGGTGCTGCGTGGGGAGGGAAGGGTGGTGGGATGCTGTGCAGTGGCACCCAGGGGGAGCACTGAGGTCCTGTTGGGTGGTGGAAGAGGCAGCTGTGCTGGGAGGGGGGCTGTGGCTGGATGCACAGGCACACCAGGGGTGCCAGCCCTGGCACAGGGTGCCAGGGGACACTGCCAGGACCTGGGAGAAGAGGGTGACAGGGTCTCATCCTGGGCTGGGCTCTGGCTCAAAGCCCTCTCCCAGCTTCACTGGGGCTGGATGATGTTCCAAGCTCAGCCTGTCCCATGAAACCTGCCTGCTGCTCATGCTGGGACTGGCCACATCTGTAGCCCCAGGGCAGCTGCACAGGAGTTGGCTACAAGCTGGAAGGGATGAGATAGCCCCCGGGGGGAGGGGAGGAGGGGAGGGCAGAGACCCCGTGCCAGCACCGCAGCAGCACTCAGACTGAAAGCCTTGGCCAGGCAGCACAGGGACCTCCAGCTGACCTGGGACCGCAGGAGCAAAGTGGGGATGGAGGTGAAACCATGGCCAAGATTCGCCCCACTTTGGGCAGGGGCCAAGCCTGCACCCCTCCAGGGGCAGAGCTGCCCCTGTGCCCACTCCCCTTCCCCTCCCTCCCTTTCCTCACCGGACGAACCATCGGCTGTGGCGCCCGGGACCCGACCTGGTTCCTGCTTCAGGCAGGGACCCCAGTGACCAGACATCATTCCGACTGGAAGGCAACACGACCCCCTGTGGGAGCCACCCCCGGTGCCAGCACAGCCAGAGCACGGCCTCTGCCTCTCTCTTGGTGAAAAAACCAGCAAAGAAAACCCAACCCAGCCCTGTCCCGTGTTTTTATATCTATAAAAATACAGCTGACACAGGGGGCAGGGATTTTTCTCCTAATATGTTTTAAAATGGGTTTTTTTCCTGTCTATAAATACTTGTACAGTTGGAATATTAATATATAACTCTGGTGCCAGCTCAGCGCCAGGTGATGCTCACTGAGACGTGTACTTTGTGTTTCGGGGACGGGGGGTTGCACCCCCTGCAACTGCAAGAGATTGTTTGACTTCCAGGGGGCTGCTCTTCCCCCTCAGTGTAATTAATAAAGTACTAACGAGAGCTCTGGCTGGTGAGGAGACCTTCACAGTGAGCCAGCACTGCTGGCTGCTCCTCCGACACTGAAGCATCCCTCGTGCTGGAGGTGGTACCCAGCAGCTGGGGACCCCCACCCCCTTCTCGGGGGCTGCTGGGGGAGGCCTGCAGCCAGCCCTTCACCTTCTCCTGCAAGGAGGCCATGGTGATGGTGCAGAGGATGGGATTCAGGGCGCTGTTGGATGAAGATGATCAGGATGAAGATGACCACCCAAGAGGTGGCAGTGCCTGTGGTGATGGGGACACGCTGTCAGGCACCCCAGGGCCTCGTTGGGGGCAGCAGCCAGTGCTGGGCGCTGCTGGGGGGTGTGTGGGGAGTGGGGGTTCACCTGGGATTCCCACCTGCAGCAGGGAGAGCAGCTGCAGGAGGAAGATGGGGATCCAGCAGAGAGCGGTGGTGGTGATGATGAGGAAGCAGCGCTCGGCGATGGCCACGTCCCGGGAGCAGACACCCCTCTCCCCTGCCCTGGGGCCCGTGACGCGGGTGGAGTAGAACCCCCCGAGTGCACACAGACGATGGTGATGAAGGCTGCGGGGTCCAAGCCTGGGGAGGAAGAAATCCCGCTCTGAGCGCGGCCAGAGCGCAAACCTGGCGAGCCGGGAGCGGCAGGACGAGTCCCGTTGGGTCACCAGAGGGGCAGAGACATCTCGGCCTCAGCCCAGCCTGCCCGGGGCCTGGGCCAGCTCCGGGCTGGAGCAGGGCACAGCACCGGGCCGGAGCAGGGCCGGCCCCCAGCCCGGGACGGAGGGCAGAGCTGGCATCCCATCCTAGGGGATCCCAGGGGGATGTCAGCACCCGTAAAGCCAGACACCCCGCTCACAGCTCCGGTGGGGCTGGGCTGCCCGACGCCCACCGCCGCAGCCCATCCTGCCCCGCATCGTCCCCAGCCCTGGTCCCCAGCGGCCTCACCGAGGGAAGCGCTGGCGGAACAGCCCCGCGCCGCTCGCCCAGGTCGGGCTGCGGTGGGAGCACAGCCCGCTGCGCCCACAGGGGCTCCCCAAGGGCTCCGGGCAGCAGAGCGGGCAGCCCTGGCACCCCCACAGCAGAGCGGGCAGTCCACAGCAGCCCTGGCACCCCACAGCAGCCCTGGCACCCCACAGCAGCTGACCCCAGAGCCCTGGCCTGTGTCCTGCCCCCACCGGTGGGTTGGGTGGGGTGGGGCAGATGCTCCTGCTTCAGACAGCCTGAGGACTTTAAGATGCCCCTCCTCATGCCCCCCAGCACCCCTGTTCCCTCTTCCTCTCCCTGCTTCTTCCCAAACTGCCCAGGATTTTTGCTGCCTGACTCTGTCCATCACCAACCCCCAGTTTATCACTCTGGATAAGCTCAGCACCCCGAGGAACTCCTTTGTCCAGCCAGGGTGACCAGAGGGCATCACGAGTTCTAGCTCTGCCTGCAAGCTCTCCTGACACACAGCACCCACCAGCAACCCCTCCTGTGCTCCCCACCCACCCTGTGCTCCCCAAACCCTCCTGTGCTTCCCACCCCCCCCCATGCTCCTGTGCTCCCCAACCCCCCTGTGCTCCCCAAACCCTCCTGTGCTCCCCAACCCCCCTGCAGCAGCCCCAGCCCTGACCCCACGTGCTGAAGCAGCGTTTGCAATGATGATCAGCAGCCACCAAGAGAACTGACCCCCAGGGAGCAGGAATAACCACGGGGTACAGACAGCCAGGCAGGGCAGTGGGGGGAGTGGGGGTCTCCCCTGCACGAGCAGGGCAGCAGAGGCACGGAAGGGCAAAAGGAGCTGGGTAAAGCCCCCAAAGGTGGGGGGAGGAGGGGCTGTGGGCAGGAATGGTTTGACACCTGTTAGCTGCCTCGCTGTCCTTCCCAAGGCTGTGGGGCACCTGGGCTCACAGCCAGCATCACTCACCTTGCTGCAAGCCACCAGCTCTACATCCCTTGGCTGGGACCTGGCCACCTCCCTCCGGGCACTCTGGGGGAGGTTTAGAGCCCCAGGCCCCAAGGGACCACCTGGCATCCCCCCCACTTCCCACACCCCAAGCCAGGTGGGGGGTTTTCCTCACCCCTTGGTGTGGCCAGGCCATGAGCTGCTG
The DNA here is from genome assembly GCA_022605575.1 of Laterallus jamaicensis coturniculus. Taxonomy (NCBI): domain Eukaryota; kingdom Metazoa; phylum Chordata; class Aves; order Gruiformes; family Rallidae; genus Laterallus; species Laterallus jamaicensis. Next base: position 740,970 of record JAKCOX010000148.1, read on the forward strand.
GAGGGGGAGGGGGGGAATTCTGGGCACTGTGGGTACCAGATTATGCAAATGAGCCCATCCTCTTTAATAGCTTTCCAAGATTTTTAGTCAAATTTAATTACCTTCCTCCTTCCCCCCCTCCCTTTGCCTGTCCCTGATCAAATTAAAACAAACAACCCCCAGCAGAGCGTTTGTGACAGGAATCGTGTCTGAGACTAATTAAAACCTGGGGCTGGTCCCGAGCTGAGCCTGGCAGGCACAGGGCACGCTCAGCCTGGGATGCTCCTCAGGAAGCTCGTTAGCTGCAGGCTGATGATGCTCTGGGAGGCAGCATCTTCCTGCCCCGGCTGGGGAGGGAGCTGGGGGGGGAGGGGGGGGCGGGTGGAGCTCAATTAGCTCCAGCAGTAATTTAATGGGCTAATTAATAAACCCGTGTGGCATCCTCTGTGTGCTGCTGCTGAGCCTGGCAGGGTGAGGGTGAAGTGCTGACACTGACATCTGCCTGGGAGTGGGGAGAGCTGGAGAGCTGGCTTGCTTGGACACCGGTGGGCAGAGGCTGGTCTGTCCCCTCCAGCTGCCTGGTCCTCAGCATGCAACAGCTTAGTGTGGGGCTGGGCAGCTCTCCCAGCCCAGCCCCAGCGTCCCCTCTCCCAGAAAGCTGCAGGGATGGCCTGGCTGAGGAATGGTCCTGGCTGCCCCCTTGTGGGGTGATGGGGTAATGTGCATGCCCTGGTGAAGCCCTGATCCCTGGATGCAGTATCCCCTGTTCCCCAGCATCCCCTGGCCTGGTCCCCAGCATCCCCTTGTCCCCAGCATCCCCTGGTCCCCAGCATTCCCTGGTCCCCAGCATCGCCTGGTCCCCAGCATCACCTGGCCCCAAACATCTCCTGGTCCCCAGCATCGCCTGGTCCCCAGCATTCCCTGGTCCCCAGCATCCCCTGGTCCCCAGCATCCCCTGGTCCCCAGCATCACCTGGCCCCAAACATCGCCTGGTCCCCAGCATCGCCTGGTCCCCAGCATTCCCTGGTCCCCAGCATTGCCTGGTCCCCAGCATCCCCCAGTCCCCAGCATTGCCTAGTCCCCAGTATCACCCGGCCTCAAACATCCCCTGGTCCCCAGCATTGCCTGTTCCCCAGCATCCCCTAGTCCCCAGCATCCCCCGGTCCCCAGCATCCCCATGTCCCCAGCATCCCCATGTCCCCAGCAGCCGGGCACAGGCTCCCAGGGCAGCCGCAGCTCAGCGCCTCCTGTCCCCGGGTACAGGCACAGCGCAGCTCAGAGCAGGTTCTGAGCCCGGATGGCGCTGTCTCAGCAGCCTGCTGGCTGAGGAGTGGCCAGGGGCAGCTCTTCACGTCTGTCTGTCCTGGCTGATGGAGAATTACAGGGGGGTTTGGAACGGCAGCTCCTGGGCTCTTGCAGGTTGAGCATCTGTCAGCAAGTAAGAGCAGCATCAGGATCCCCCCTGCACCCATCCTCTTCCTCCCCAGGTACAAGGGGGCTGTGGGAGCAGGACTGGGGCTGCCCCATGGCTCCCCTTCCCCCAGCTCCCAGGCACCTTCACCCTGCTTCACTGTCCAAAGGAGGGAGCGAGCACCCCTGGGTCCCTGACTGCCCTGGGGGGACAATTCCGACTGCCCTGGGGGGACAATTCCTCCTCCCCCTTGGTTCCCAGGACTCCGTGCCCTCCGTGTGCCCCAGGATGTTGGGAGCAGGAACAAGCCCTGTGTGACCCCCCCTGACCTGACCCCTCAGCAGCCCCTCCCCATCCATCCTCAGGGGTGTCCTCGTTGGGGCATCAGTGGGATCAGGGAATTCTCCCTCCTCCAGAGCCTCCTCTGGCTCCTGCTGGTGTCGTGCACAAAGGGCTGGTTGTGGTGGGAGAGTCCTCAAGGGGAGCCAGGCCCATTAATTAAACACAGTTAATCAATCTGGCCTGCAAGGGCACTGGTTATTTATTGACCAGGGGCTGCCCAGTGCAGACTGGGTGATCTGGGAGGCAGTAAATACACATGGAGATGAGAAGCTGAGGCAGCAGAGCTGAGGGAGGCTTCAGAGCATCCCACTGAACAGAACCCAATGAGGAGCGTGCCTGCCCTGTCACCCCCCAGCACCCCCAGGTCCTTCTCCACAGAGCTCCTCTCCAGCAGCTCATCCCCAGCCTGTACTCCTCCTGATTCAGTTTCCACTCCCAAGAAGAGGGATCAAACCTCCACAGCTCCAGGAGCACCAGAGAGCAAAGGTGAGGGGGTCCCTGCACTTTGGGCAGCTCCTCTCCTGGTGGGCCTGACCCAGCCCCTTGGGCTGCTGGGTCTGGGCAGGGGCATCCCCCCTGGCACGCCTGAACACAGCAGGGAAGGGGTGAGCACCTGAGGGGGAGCACATGGAGACCCCTTTGGGGGTGGATCAAGGGCTGCTGGGGAGGGCAAGCCTCTGCAGCCTGAGGAAGAGGAGGTGGAGGAGGTGCAGCTGTGCCTGGTGTGGCTGAGTGAGGAGATGCTCCCATGCACCTGGGGGGGCTGAGGAAGAGGAAGGGGGGCTGAGGAAGGGGAAAGGGGGGGCTGAGGAAGAGACCCCTGGGGAGGTGGGATGGGGAAGCCTGCCTGGCAATGAGCATGGGAGGAAGAGCGTGGTGGGGGCAGGACAGTGTGAGGCTGAAGAAGCAGAGAGGAGCTCAGGCTGGGTTGTCTGGGTTGGGGGTGAGCTCCCCCACAGCATGGGGGGGTGTGGGTGCTGTGGGAGGGGAGGGGTCTCCCTGAGAGGCGGGGGCATAGGGAGGGTTTGGCAGTGCTGTGGGTGGTCTGGAGAGCCAGGCTTTCCAGGGAGAAAGGAAATGCAGAGCGCAGATGGGCATTGAGGCTGTGGGGGTAGGGAGGGGCCCTGGATTAGCCTGCTAATTGCAATCAATGAATATGCAGAGCGGGGCAGGAGGGGTTTTCCCACCGCAGCAGCTCCCTGTCTCCGTGAGAACCCGCCTGACTCGGGTGTCACCCCCACCGGGGTGTCACCCCACAGTGAAGCTCTTTGCCCAGAGTGCCCAGCAGGCACCTGCAGCCTGGGTGAGCCTTTGCAAATGGGGCTAAACCACCCCAAACCCCCCGTTCCCCCCAGGTTCTGTGGGTGCCCTGCCTGCCCTCCAGCTGCCCCTCAGGGAACAAGAAGCTTCTGGGACTGGTGCTGTGGAGGTGAGTGGCTGGGGGCATGGGGAAGGTGACCCAGCCCCAGCATCCTCCTCCTCCTCCTCCTCCCCGAGGTGAGGAAGGAGGCAGGGCTCACCAGCTCAGGTCCCCAGGCACAGAAGCATCACCAGCAGCCCCTTCCTCCCTCCCCCCACATTGGGAGACTTCACCCAGGGGGGAAACAAGGCCAGACCTGCCTGGGACCCCCTGCCTCTGCCAGCTCCTGCATCCCCCCAGGCCAGGGAGGTTTCCCCTCCTGTTTCCTTGAAGCTTGGCATGGAAAGCTGATGGGAAGAGCATAAACTGTTCAAGGGTTTCAGCTGTACCCCAGGAGGATGGGTTCAGCTCCAGGGTTTGGCCTGACCCAGTGTGTTGCCACGCTGGTGTCTACCCCCTCATCCCAGACTCCCAGTGACTCCCAGTGACCTTGTTCCTTCTGGGTTAACACAGCAAACGTGGCTGGTACCAGCAACAGACCTGTTCCCATGAAGATGTGTCCTCCCAGGGAGGAAAAGGCCTTTACCAGGGACCCTGAGGCTCTGGCACCCTGAGCAGTGCCTGAGCCTGGGGAACAGTGAACACCACCCCTGGCACGCTTCTCTGAGGATCTCAAAGCACACGCTCACCTCCTGGGAACGAGCCCAGGGCAGGGGATGTGGGGGTCCAGCCACCCCCGACACACAGTGCAGCAGCTGCAGCCGCTCCAGGGGGCAGCAAACCCCCTTCCCCTGACGCAGAGCATCCCCAGAGACCTGAGCATCCTCGGGCGTGGGGATGAGGTGCTTCTGCTTTACCTGTCTCTGCTGTGAGCTGGGGGAGCGTGTGTCTTCTCAGAATCACAGAGTCACCGGGTTGGAAAAGACCTTTTCAGATCATCCAGTCCAACCATCCCTGTCCTGTGCTGACCCATACCCCTGAGCACCTCATCTCCCCTCTGTTAAACACCCCCAGGGGTGACTCAGCCCCTCCCTGGGCAGCCTGTGCCACAGCCCCACAGCTCTGCCAGGGAAGAACTTTGCCCTCCCAGCTGAGCTGCCCCTGCCCTGGGGCAGCTTGAGCCCATTGCCCCTTGTCCCATCTCCTGTCCCCTGGCTGCAGAGACCATCCCCCACCTCTCTGCACCCTCCTGGCAGGGCAGGGGAGGTGGGGAGAAGGTCTCCCCTCAGCCTCCTCTTCTCCAGGCTCAACACCCCCAGCTCCCTCAGCTGCTCCTCAGAGGATTTGCCCTCCAGCCCCTTCCCCAGCCTGGTTGCCCTTCTCTGGACTGGCTCCAGGACCTCCATGTCCTTCTGATGGTGAGGAGCCCAGAACTGGACCCAGCACTCAGGGTGCAGCCTCCCCAGTCTCCAGGGGCTGTGGGTGGGAGGACAGATGGTGAGGGTGACTCTGGCTGTCAGTCCCTGGGGATGTGCAGGGGGATCAGTGTTTGGCACCTGATTTGGCTCTGCTGCCTCCTGGAGTCAGCCCCCCTGAGACCCTGAGAGCCCCAAGCCAGCCCCCCTGAGCCCCTGCGAGCCCCAAACCAGCCCCCCTGAGCCCCTGCGAGCCCCAAACCAGTCCCCCTGAGACCCTGAGAGCCCCAAGCCAGCCCCCCCTGAGACCCTGAGAGCCCCAAACCAGCCCCCCTGAGAGCCCCAAACCAGCCCCCCTGAGAGCCCCAAACCAGCCCCCCTGAGACCCTGAGAGCCCCAAACCAGCCCCCTTGAGACCCTGAGAGCCCCAAGCCAGCCCCCCTGAGAGCCCCAAACCAGCCCCCATGAGAGCCCCAAACCAGACCCCCTGAGACCCTGAGAGCCCCAAACCAGCCCCCATGAGACCCTGAGAGCCCCAAGCCAGCCCCCCTGAGAGCCCCAAGCCAGCCCCCCTGAGCCCCTGAGAGCCCCAACCAGCCCCCCTGAGCCCCTGAGAGCCCCAAGCCAGCCCCCCTGAGCCCCTGCTCCCTGTGCTTGCTGCCTGGCAGGAACGCTGTGAGGCTTCTCCCCTCGGGTGGGTTTGGAATAGTTTGGGGTTCTCCCTCAATCCATGAGCCAGGAGAGGCCACAGCCTGGGCACCGGGGTGAGCTGCTCCCCTCCACCCCCGAGGTGCTGCTCCCTCACCCAAAGGGGCCCCACACGGGCCTGGCAGCTCTGTTAACGGAGCAATCCACGCCGGCTGCCCCCCCCCCGGCCCCTGACACCCCCCGGCCCCGCCTGCACGCTGTCCTGACAGCTAATGAGCCCCCGGCCCGCTGAGCGACCCCCAGCCTGGGGCCGGGGGTCCCCCCGCTCTGCCCGGGGTGCTGCAGCGGGACCGGTCCGGTGGGGCTGGGGGGGTGGGGGTGCCAGAGAGGCTCTGGGTCCCGTGGTGCGTCCTGGGTGCGGGTCCCTTTTGCGGGTCCCGGGTGCGGGTCCTGGGTGCGGGTCCTGGGTCCGAGTCCTTTGTGCGGGTCCTTTGTGCGGGTCCCGGGTGCGGGTCCGGGGTGCGGGTCCCGGGTGCGGGTCCCGGGAGCTGCCGCGGGGGGGCAGGCGGAGACCGCGGTCGGTCGGTGCTGCGGGACCGGCTTCCCGACAGCGCCGCGGGAGATGCGGGCGCTGCCCCGGGCCGGCGGCTGGGGGTGCGGGAGCTCTGCGGGATGCGCCGCTCCGCAGCGGGACCCGGGGGGGTCCAGGGCACTGACCTCGCTTGTCAAGGGAGCCCCGGAGAGAGTCGGTGCCGGGTTTAAAGGGGCAAACCCGCCGGAGATGGGCTCGGGGTCCCGCGGGAACGGTGCGGGCCCTTGGCGGGGCAGGAGGGGCACAGGCAGGAGCGAGCGGGGCGGGGGATGGGTGCGGAGATGGGCCCGGACCAGGCCACCGAACCGCTCCCAAAGCCCTTCCCCTCCGAGCTGGGCTTCTGTTCGGCTCCTTCCCGGAGCGATGCCCGGTGTGCCAGGACGGACCCTCCAGCGCTCCGAGGGGCTGCGGGGGGCTGGCGCCAGCCCCTGCCCGGAGCATCCTCTTCGGACGCCGTTTTGCTCCCACCTCGTGTTTGTTTCCCGGGTCCCTCCCTCCCATCTGTGACGCCCCTGTGACACTGGGGTCTTTGTTTTGGGGCGCGGGGCCAGTGCTCACCCCACCTGCAGCCAGCATCCCCACATCCCCAGCATCCCCACATCCCCAGCATCCCCTCGTCCCCGCATCCCTGCATCCCCAGGAACCCCGCATCCCCACCATCCCCTCATCCCCACATCTCCAGCATCCCCACATCCCCAGCATCCCTACATCCCTAGCAACCCCTCATCCCCACATCCCCAGCATCCCCACATTCCCACATCCCCAGCATCCCCACATCCCCAGCATCCCCACATCCCCAGCAACCCCTCATCCCCACATCCCCAGCATCCCCGCATCCCCAGCATCCCCAGCATCCCCACATCCCCAGCATCCCCACATCCCCACATCCCCACATCCCCGCATCCCCAGCATCCCCAGCATCCCCGCATCCCCAGCAACCCCTCATCCCCACATCCCCAGCATCCCCACATTCCCACATCCCCAGCATCCCCACATCCCCAGCATCCCCACATCCCCAGCATCCCCACATCCCCACATCCCCACATCCCCGCATCCCCAGCATCCCCAGCATCCCCACATCCCCAGCATCCCCAGCATCCCCACATCCCCAGCATCCCCAGCATCCCCGCATCCCCGCCTGGGAGGCGCTGCGGTTGCCGGGGCGATGGTGCTGATGTGATAAGCAGAGGGAAACGGCGATGACGCCGCCTGGGAAAGGGCAGAGAGGCTTTTATTTCGCATTGGCCGAGGCACAGATTACCATAAGAAACGGCTTCCTCGTGTGCAGAGGAGGGAAGCAGAGACCCTTCGGGCTGCGCGGGTCCTCTCCGGGCTCGGAGACCAGGTTTCAGCCACCACCCTGCCCTGCCCCTCGAGCTGAGGGGCGGGTTTCCCACGGGAATGTCTGTTTCCATGTGGAGACAGATCTCAGGGTGTTCGGGAAGGCTCCTTGGGCGGCGCGGGGCGGGGGTGGCAGGGTGCTCTGCCCCCTCTCGCTGGGATGCGGGTGCCACCGCAGGGAAGGGGCCAGGGACCCCACAGCAGGACGGGACAGGTCTGTGTCCTCTGGCCGGGCTGGCAGGAGGGTCCCAGCAGAGGCCACGACCAATCCTACAGCACAGAAGGAAAACCAAGGCCCAGATTTCACAACTCCAGTTGTGTTGTACCGGCTCCAGTTGTTGCTGCAACTTCATCAGGAGGGGCAGCTTGCTGGCATCTCCCCAGGGCTGGGGGCACTGTGTGGGGCTGGGGGCACTGTGTGGGGCTGGGGGCATTGTGTGAGGGGCTGGGGGCATCGTGTGAGGTGCTGGGGGCACTGTGTGAGGGGTTGGGGGCACTGTGTGGGGGGCTGGGGGCACTGTGTGGGGCTGGGGGCACTGTGTGGGGCTGGGGGCACTGTGTGAGGGGCTGGGGGCACTGTGTGGGGCTGGGGGCATCGTGTGAGGTGCTGGGGGCACTGTGTGAGGGGTTGGGGGCACTGTGTGGGGGGCTGGGGGCACTGTGTGGGGCTGGGGGCACTGTGTGGGGCTGGGGGCACTGTGTGTGAGGGGCTGGGGGCATCGTCTGAGGGGCTGGGGGCACTGTGTGAGGGGTTGGGGGCACTGTGTGGGGGGCTGGGGACACTGTGTGGGGCTGGGGGCACTGTGTGGGGCTGGGGGCACTGTGTGAGGGGCTGGGGGCATCGTGTGAGGGGCTGGGGGCACTGTGTGGGGCTGGGGGCACTGTGTGAGGGGCTGGGGGCACTGTGTGGGGCTGGGGGCACTGTGTGAGGGGCTGGGGGCACTGTGTGGGGCTGGGGGCACTGTGTGGGGCTGGGGGCATCGTGTGAGGGGCTGAGGGCACTGTGTGGGGCTGGGGGCACTGTGTGAGGGGCTGACATCAGCTCTGGCCACCGTGTGTTAGAAGTCCTGCTGGTGCCTGGGGGCTGCAGCCTGTGACACAAGCTCAGGGCCCTGAGAGCCAAGGGCCTGTGCTCCACAGCCCGGACCGGGCTCCTCTGGTTCTCAAGACCAGGATGGACCCTGTGTAATTATCCAACCTGGGAGACTGGGGCTGCTCAGGGAGGAAAAATCAGCTACAGGAAATCCCTGGAACTTTCTGGGGGGGAAATGAAGGTGGGGAGGGTCAGGCAGGAGCCAGGGGCTGGGCTGCTGCCCGGGGAGCATCCTCGGTGCATCCAGGGCTGCGTGGCAGAGGGGGTGAGGAGAGCTGATCACCCGTGGCTGGTGAGGGAGGGGAAAGGGCTCCTTGGAAGGGAAGGGGAAAGATCCTCTGCATTCGCCTGCAAACCCCCTGTCTGGGTAACTCCCTGATGAGAGATTTGCCCTGGTTGCCAATGCAGATGAAATGATCTGTGCCTGTTTCTCCTCAGCTGGCAGAGAGCAGGTGTCCGTTGGGAAGCTGAGGCAGAGTCCAGCAGACATGGCTGTGTGCTTTTGCCCGCTCTGCAAGGCTTTTTCCCCACCATCCCCAACTCAGCTGCACTCCCCTTCCCCCTCTTCCAGCCCCTCCCCCCCCATCCCAACGGATGGACGAGCTCGGAAGTGGCTCCAGCCTGTCCCAGGGCACAGCCAGGACTCACCTCTGGTTGTGTCCAATTCTTCTGCCCCGTCCGACCCAGCACAGACCCTCCAGGGGAGGGGAACAGGGGTGTCCTGACAGGTGCATCAGAATGAGGAGGAGGAGGAGGAGGAGGAGGAGGAGGAAGGCAGCTGCCTACCAGGCTGGGTGAGGACACCACATCTGCCATGGGGACCCCACTGGGAGCTGAGCATCCCCCACTCTCCCCTCTGCTCTCCTCATCAGTGATGAACACAGGCACAGAGGGGCCACCACAGTGAAATAGATATTTATAACAATCATAATTATTATTCTTTCACCAATTCTCTCTTCCGTGGCTGGAGCCTGGCAGAGACTACAGAGCAGGCAGGGCTGCTCAGCGAGAGTAATGGTGCCCCCAGGACGAATAAGCAGCACACTTCAAACCAGCAGATGCTGCTGAGAGCCCCAGCGCAGGAAATGTCTGCAGAATGCATCGGGGTCCGTGGGGCTGGGCTGGGGGCTTCACAGGGAAGGTTCCCCAGCCTGGGGGGGGGGAAGGGAAATGGGGGCTGGGGGCTGGCACCTCGGGGCGCGGAGCTGGCACCCTGTGCCGTGGGTGCTGGGGTGGGTTGGCATCCCCGGGGGGGTTATGGGGCTGCTTGAGCCCTGATGAGAAGCACAGATGGTTCCCCACTCACTGCCCCCACCCCCAAAATCAGCCGTGGGGGAGCCAGAGCCTCAGCAGAGCCTGGGAAGTCACCGAGGGTTGTGTCATGCTGAGGGGCTCCGTGCCACCAGCGCAGCCTGGGGACGGGGGGAGAGGCTCTCATGGGACAAAGGGACAAGACTCAGGGAGCCACACACAAGACAGGCAGAACTGGGGGGGGGTCCCAGCCCCACGACCCTCTTTGTAGAGGACAGCTGGCGACACTGGCTGTGTGTCACCCCAACACCAGGGGAAGAAGTGAACGAAGGAAAGAAGGTTCCTGCCCCAACCCCCTTCAAATGATGCTGGGAAAGGCTCTGGCAGCCCAGCAATGGCTGGAACAAAGGCATTCCAGCCTGTGCTGCTGAGCTTGGCGCGTGTCTGCTGCTTCCAGGGTTATTGTTCTTTATAGTGTGCCATAAAAGAATGTTCTATGTTCTATATATCTTTACGGCCGGCAGGAGAGCAGCAGAGGGCAGGGAACAGAGGGAGGCTGGCCAGCAGCAGGACAGCCAGGGGAAAGGAGTCTCCAGGGGAGCAGCCCGGGACAGGCAGGCACCCTGGGATGGGGGTCTGACCCAGCACCGGTGGGGCAGGAGCAGGAGGGTGCTGGGGTGAAGCACCCAGACATCTGCCAGGAGCAGGAGCCAGGCTGCAGGATGCCAGAAGCAGATGGGTGGGGATGGAGGGGCAGCCAAAGTGGAGGTGTTGCCCCAGTGGGCTTTGCCTGGGGGGGATGTGAGAGGGAAACCCCCACGGTGGGAAGAGGCCGTGCCCTCCTGCTGTGGGACTGAGCGCATCGGGGGGGGGGGGGGGGCTTTTGGGCTGGATGCTGCCTGGTTAAGAGCAAGAAGAGTGTGGAGCCTGGGAAGTGGCAGAACAAATCGCCTCCAGCCTGGCTCTGGGGTCCCTCCAAGCTGGCTGCAGGTTTCACTGCAAGGGGCTCTCTGCGGCAGCCAGGGTGCACGAGAGCTGGGATGGATGAGAGCTGGGATGGATGAGAGCTGGGATGGATGAGAGATGGGATGGATGAGAGATGGGATGGATGAGAGATGGGATGGATGAGAGATGGGATGGATGAGAGCTGGGGTGCATGAGAGCTGGGGTGCATGAGAGATGGGATGGATGAGAGATGGGATGCATGAGAGCTGGGGTGCATGAGAGATGGGATGGATGAGAGATGGGATGGATGAGAGATGGGATGCATGAGAGCTGGGGTGCATGAGAGATGGGATGGATGAGAGCTGGGGTGCATGAGAGATGGGATGGATGAGAGCTGGGATGCATGAGAGCTGGGGTGCATGAGAGATGGGATGCATGAGAGCTGGGATGGATGAGAGATGGGATGGATGAGAGATGGGATGCATGAGACATGGGATGCATGAGAGCTGGGATGCTTGACAGCCAGATTGCACCACATGAAGGTGTTCCAAAGAGGGACAAGCCCTCTGCTTTAGCCTGAGAGCAGTGACTGAGCTTCCTGAGCTGCAGAGCCCTTCCCCAGGCCGTGGGCAGAGGGAGCAGAAGCCATTGACAGTGGGAGACCTGAAAATGGATGTTCAGGGAGTAAGATGCCCCTGGAATCTGAAGAGCAAAGGGCTCTGCTGAGGTGATCTGGAGCACGAGGACTCTGGTCACCTCTTCCCCACTCCTCCCCTGTGGTGTCCAGCAGAGAGCAACACGCAATTCGGGAGGGATTTGAGGTGAAGCCATTTCTTGGGTGGAATCACCCAGATTCTCTACCTTTCTTACTGCCAAGGTGGCAAGCTAAACACTGCTCATTGGTTACACACACTGCTCACACCCTATCGACTGGTTGGTGATGAGAACGAGTTCTGATGAGCCCATCTTAGACCTGAACAGCCTCAGTTTACCTTTAATGCCTAACAGCATCCCCACACCTGCTGTTGTGACCCTCTTGTTATGGTTGGCTCCTGACATGTCCCGTTACTCCCAAATCCCTTCCCATAACTGCTCCTTGGTCAGGGCAGCCTGTACCCCTATCAGCAAGGCTGCTGTGTTTGGAGAATGGGATTATTGGGATCCTCTCAGCATGAGGAACTTCTCCTGTCTCATGGGAACAGGAGATTGTCAGGGCCTATTTCTTGGGAGAAGAGAGCTAGGCCGCACACAGGCCTACTGCCTGCCCTGCCTCTCCCCAGCATCCTCCCACCTTTACCTGCTGCTCCCCAGGGGCAGCATCCCAGGACCAGTCCATCACGCAGCCCCCTCCCCAGAGAAGGAGGAGCTGTAGAGGTTCAGAACCCAGCCCAGCCCAGCCGCCATGGGAAGGGCACAGTGTGGGGCTGCTGCCAAGCTGGGGCCCAGCCCTTGGCTTCAGGATGGGGCTCGTTAGACCCTTAATTTTGCCGCTGCTGGCTAAGCTCATGGATCCGCTCCTGGGAACCTGCCTGTGGTCTCTGATGGCGCCTGTGGGCCGGGGCTGCTGGGGCAGGAGGGGAGCGTGGCGTGCTGGGGCCTGTGGCAACCTGGGTGGCTGGCTGGGTGGGGAGTGGGGCGGGTGGGTGGGCTCTGGGCCATGCACCCGCCGGCTGGCGGGTGCATGGCCCAGAGCCCACCCACCCACCCCTGGCCTGTTCCTGGGCCATCCTGGAGCCCAGGTGAGGGTTTCTCTTTGGTCCCTGCCCCCCCCTAGGGCAGCCTTTGATTCCAGAGGCTTGTCAGGACACCCCAGCAGCCTCCAGAGGGGTGTGTAAACAGGGTGATTAAACAAGAATCGTTCCAGAGGCTAAAAACGGTACCTGAGAGGGAGTGAGGGGTGCTGAGTCAGCAGGGAGCTGCCTGGGGCTGACAGCACTGGGGTGACGGCACGGCCTGGAAGTGGAGAGGGTGAGAGGAGGACTCAGCCCTGGAGGAAAGGCTGGAGGGGAGGACATAGAATCATAGACTGGGCTGGGTTGGGAGGGACCCCAAGGGTCACAGAGCTCCAACCCCCTGCCACAGGCAGGGACACCAACCTCAGGCCTGGAGCTACACAAGGTTGCCCAGGGCCCCAGCCAACCTGGCCTTGAACACCCCCAGACACGGGGCACCCACCCCCTCTCTGGGCAGCCCCTTCCAGCCCCTCACCACTCTCTCTGCACAGAACTTCCCCCCAATCTCTCCTCTCCCCCTTCCCTCCTCCAGCTTCACTCCAGCCCCCTTGTCCTGCCAGTCTCTGCCCTTGAACAAGCTGATTCCCCTCCTGTTCCTCTGCTCCCTTCAGGCACTGGCAGGCTGCAATGAGGTCCCCCCACAGCCTTCTCTTCTCCAGGCTGACCCAGCCCAGCTCCCTCAGCCTCTCTCCAGAGGGAGCTGCTCCAGCCCTCTGAGCATCTCCGTGGCTCCTCTGACCCCTCTCCAACAGCCCCACATCTCTCTTGTGTTGGGCCCCAGCTCTGGACACAGGATCCAGCTGGGGCCAGGCTGCTGGCTGCGGGCTCAGAGCCTCTGACTGCTCTGCGATAGGGCTGGCTGGACAGCCACACTGTCTGTCAGTGGGGAAGTTGGACAGTTTGAGAGGGAAGGTGTCAGGAGGGTCATTTGTTATGGTGAGCTCTGCAGAGCAGCACCTACCCACAGCTGGAGCCCTACCAGGGCTCGCTCCTTCCCACTCCCAGCAGGTCACTTGTCAGCTCGCTGCTTTCCCCCCAGTAAAACACAGCTGGGGCAGAAAGGTGGCCTCTTCTTTCCCTTCTAGCTTCCTTTCCCTCTTCTCACCTTTTTCTCTCCACATCAGAGGTGCCTTTCTGTTTGGGATTGAGGTGCTAAGGTTGAGCCACAGCCCTGGTCTCTCGGTGGGACCAGCAAGGAGAGGGAAGAGATGTTGGCTGCAGAGCTGGGCTGGGTCCAGGGGGATGCTGAAGCAGCCCCCTCGCTGTGCCACATGCACCCCACAGCAGCAGCTCATGGGGGGTGCTGTATCCATCACTCCTCCTTGTCTTGCTGCTCAGCAAAGCTCTGGGCACTGGGCTCCTCGCTCAGCTCTCAGACCTGTGTGAGCAATGTGCATCTCTGCCCCCTCCCCAGACTCGGTCCCCTCCCCAGACTCGGTCCCCTCTCCAGACTTGGTCTTTCCCACTTCTCGCCCTCTCCAGGGGGGTATTTGTCTTCCCACCGTTGAGGGGGAGTGTGTAGTGGTGGCCCTTGCCTGGCTGAGCCCACTGTGGCAGCAAGAAGTAGGCAGGAGCCCTTGCTGAGCCAGCCAGAGGAGGAAGAGGAAGGTCTCCTTGGGGAGAGCTCAGGGTGCCCCTCTGCTCCCTGGGCAGCCACAAGTTAATATTCCTCTGGCGTGGAGCCCTGCCCGGGGAGGGTGTCAGCCCCTCGTGCTTAATGACTTATTTATCTTGCCTTATTGCAGGAATGATGACAGTTTCCATTATTAAGCTGCTAGGTAATAGTCTGGCCTTTGGTGGGAGCTGAATCATCAGCAGCTCTTTGCTGACAGTTGGATTCTCTTCCCTGGGAGAGGTGTGACAGGGGGGAGGACACCCAGTGCCCTGTCCCTGCTGCAAGTGCCCTGTCCTCTGCCAGGGCAGCGAGCTGGGTGGCTGTGGTGCTGGGTGCAGGAGGATGGCAGGGTGGGTGGAGGTGAGCACGTGCCACTCAAGGCATGGGCTCTCTGCCCATGGCTGGGGTAGTGGCTGTCTCTTGGAGATACTCTCTGCTGTCTGCCCATCCTGCCCCTTGTTGCTGTGGCAGGACAGACACCCATGGATCCTACATGTCCCTTGCCATGGGGCTTGCAGGAGGGGAGCATGCAGGGCCATTGGGCATGATGGGGAGTGCAGGCAGCTGCCCGCCCCATCCCAGCCCCAGCATCCTGCTCAGCACAGGTGCTGTGGTGGCAGGGACACAGGACACGGCTCTCCAGCTTCTCCCTTGCCTCGAAGACAGCTTTCTCCTCCCATCCCTGAGGGATTTGGAATCCACCAGCCCAGAGTGGTATTTAGTGTGTGCACTGGAGGGAAGCCACAGCGTGCCTGGCAAAGTGCTTCCTCCCTGCTCTGCCCAGATGCTCCACAGGCAGCGGCCACAGCAGCTGGGGGGCAGCTGGCAGGAGGAGGAGGAGGAGAGGAGGAGGAGGAGGAGGAAGAGGAGGAGGAAGCACCACCAGGCAGGCCCCAGGCACTGCTAACTAAACCAGGGCAAAGCAGAGATAACCTGGCAGGGACAGAGCAGCAGGGAAGCAGCCCTGCTCCTGGTGCTGCCCTGTGCCTGTGGATGTGGTGAGGCTGTGGTGATGATACATGCAATCAATTAAATATGGCCAATCTTTAATTAGATGTATAAACACGCCTGAAGTTAAACGAGGTCCCTTTCTGGAGCAGGAATGCAGCACGGTACCATGTTAAATGAGAAACTCATGCAGTTCCCAGGAGGGAGCATCACACACAGAGCCACCCCTGGGCACCAGCCCCTCTCCTTCCCCTCGGCTCCAGCTGCTTCCAGCTGCTGGTCTGGGCACAGGGACCAGGGCACACAGGGACGAGGCTGGCCGTGGGGATGGGGGCTGTACCCCACTCCTCTGGGACCCTGGAAGCAGCCAGATGAGCCCTGGCATTGCCCAGCTCCCTGCTCAGCACAGTTCCTACTTCAAACTGTGCTTCAAACCATGCAGCACTGCTCCCTGCTCCCCCAGCCCCCCAGCCAGACCCCCGCATGGGCTGCTCTGGCTGGGGTGCTTTCCCTCTCTCTGTGCTCCCCCCTGCCCCCCCAGCCAGCCCCCGGATGGGCTGCTCTGGCTGGGGTTGCTTTCCCCCCCAGCCCAGATGCACACCTCATTGTAATGGGGGGGAAGAGAAACAGGAGGGGAAAAAAGGGAACCGGTTTCTAATTACGCCTCGTTTGCTTTCATTTGGAGCTAATTCAGCCCACACAAAAGTTACTCTCCATATTAAAACAGAAATATATATTAAAAAGAAGAAAAAAATAAAAAGAAAGCAGCAGCACAGATGCACAGCTTCATTAAAAGAATTAAAATCTAGGAGCTAAGCAGTGCCTATTTCCACCTTTCCCCCCTGATTAAGAACTATTTGCATTTCAAAACAAACCACCATTAATTTGCACCAAACGCTACCAGGGCTCTTTGTCCCAGCCAGGGTAATTAAGCACGTGGAAGGGCTCTGTCTTCCTGCAGAGACTCCTTCAGGTTCGTGCTCAAGGCTGAGGAGGTGCCTGGGTGGGATGCTGAGCCCGGGGTGTTGTGGCAGCTCATTGCACATGATACCTCATGGCCCAGGGACCCAAAGCAGGGGGGTGCACCCTCCCCTCCTGCCAGGACAGGGCTCACTGCTGCCATGGGGCATCCAGAGAAAACACTTCCTGAAGGTGAAGCTCACGCTGAGTGTGCACATCAAAAACTAGAACCCCCCAGGGAAGCATTGAGCCCCAAACCTGCAAGGGTGCCTGCACGGGCTGGGAGACCTGCCTGGCAGCAGTGGTGGGGTGTGCAGGCACAGGGAGCTTGAGAGGAGTGAAAACGCCCCAGGAAACCCAGAGCTGATCTGCAGGGAACCCAAACACTTGAAAGCCAGAGCCCAAGGTGAGCAGCCTGCCCATGCCCCGCTCCCTCCCTCTCCCCATCTTCCTAAAACCTCCCAGGAGGGGACCCAGGGACCTGGTCACCTCCATTCCTGTGCCCAGTGCAGGGCACAGCCCACAGCCCTTGGCCCTGGCTGGGCTTTTGCTCTCCCCCTGCATCGCTCTGGACCAGGCAGTGCCTGCAGGAGCGGCTGGCTCCCAGCATCCTGCATCCCACAGCCCCTGTCCCCAGCCAGGGCCCACTGATGGGGGCTCCACCACGAGCCAAAAAGCCTCTGGGCAGTGGGTGCTGCTGGCTGGGGTGCAGGTGCTGTGCGAGGGGGGCTCAGTGGCTGAGGGGATAGGGTGGGGTGTGGGAGGGGGAAGGAGGGCAGGAGCCTTTCCTTGGCCCCTGGGGTGAAGGGTCTGTGGGGCGGCCCTCCTGTCACCCTGGGTTTGGGGTGATGGAGCCGCTGTGTCAAGCAGCAGGTTTGTGTGCCTGTGCTGCAGTGGGGGACAGCCAAGAGACAAGGTCCCTGTGCCACAGCTGGGGACAAGGTCCCTGCTCAGCTCTGGTCCGAAGAGGTCAGCACGGCTGGTGCTGGAGAAGAGAAAGCTTGACTGGCTCACAAGCACTGCCAGGGCTCGGTACCTGCTCCTCTGCTGTGGCTGGCTCAGGAGGTGCTGGGGTGGGTGCTGTGCTGTCCCCACAGGCAGGAAAAGCAATCAGGAAAACAGAAACCACGTTCCTGAGGCTGTCTCTGCTCCTCTAGCAGGGCTGAGTCCAGGCACTGCAGATGGGTTGATGGAAACCACAGCTACAGCCTTCAGCTTCTTCCTAAACCCAAACTCAGCTGGAATGGAATGGAAGCTTCTGTCTTAATTACAGGGGAAATGATAGAGGAGATTAAATACAGGGACTGTCATGAGGAGCTTTGTGCTGAGCTGCAAGGCTGGTTGGGACTGGGTGCTGGGCATGACCTCAGCATCTTCTTCCCTGGGGTGATGTGTCCCTGGGAGGTCTGAATGGGAGGAGAGCATCTTAAAGAGAGATGGGGACACATACCCCAAGAGCTTCTCCACGAGGGAACCTCAGGCTCTGGGCTTCAACGTGGTGAGGGCTCCTCAGGGAGCTGTGAGACACAGCCTAGAGCCTGGGAGCTGGTCCAAAAACTGGCACCAAGGCTCTTTGCTCAGGGCTGCCTGTGCTGAGGGACACCGAGGGGACATGAGGACAGGGAGATGCTCTGCTGTGCCCCTCTCCTCTCACCCATGGTTCAGGGTCCCAGCTCATCCTGTGGGAATGTCGACACAGCAATGACATGAGGATGATTTACCAGGACTCCTCCTGCTGTGTGTTTGGCCAGGGCTGGGTGAGCTGGGACCTGGGGGCACCCACCGCCCCGAGGTGCAGGGGCTGCCCCGCTCCCAGCTCCCACTGCAACTCCAGCATCTGTTTTCTGGGACGATGTTGGCCAACATTCCTCTGGAATAACATTCCAGGGATATTTACAAGATATGTACAGAAAATAAATACACCAAAGGAGAATTTATTAAAAATAATAGAAGCCAGGAGCTGAGGAATGCCTCGGCTGCCCCGCTGACACCACGCAGCCGCCCACGGGCGCTGCCCACTGACCATTCTGGGACCAGTATGAAGCTGTTACCCTTTCCCACTCCTCATGCATCACTACAGCTTCACCATCACCTCTCCAGAGCAGGGCTTGGGGCTTGGAGGTGTCATTCTGTACCGCTGCAGCTCGCTCCCCTGGTGCAGCTCATGCCTCTCCGCATGGATGGAGAACCATGGGCACAGCAGAGCATCTCCCTGTCCTCATGTCCCCCTCGGTGTCCCTCAGCACAGGCAGCCCCTGAGCAAAGAGCCTTGGTGCCAGTTTTGGACCAGCTCCCAGGCTCTAGGCTGGGTCTCACAGCTCCCTGAGGAGCCCCTCACCACGTTGAAGCCCAGAGCCTGAGGTTCCCTCGTGGAGAAGCTCTTGGGGTACGTGTCCCCATCTCTCTTTGAGTTAAGATGCTCTCCCCATTCAGACCTCCTGGATACATCACCCCAGGAAGAAGATGCTGAGGTCATCCCTGGTACCCATGATGCTGTCCCCATGGAAACAGCCATGCTCACTGCACTGGGACAGGGCTCATGGGCTGGGGAACAGCTCAGAAGCGCTGTGCTGGAGAGGAGAAGAAACCCAGACTATTAATTGACAGCAAATGTACAGTTAATGGGGCTTTTTTTTTCCCCTTGCTAAACAATTCATCAAGATGATTTCATTGAAATTCAGCTGATGGGGCGCTAAGCACAGCTGCTCTGTCCTGCTCTGGGCTTTTTCTGTCCTGGCTGGAGCAGAAAGCTGATCCTGCAGCCGGGGAGCTGGGATTAACTGCACACTCCGGGGCTGGAGACAGTGGGAGTGAGCAAGGGCAGTGCTGCTGCCCCTGCCAGAGCTCGGAAGATATAGGGGCTGTAAGGAAGGGGGGTTACAACACACAGGACTGACATCAGGCTGGCCCCTGGCTTTGTACACGCTGCTTTACTGCCTCCCAGCTCATTCAGACACGGAGCAGAAACTCCTCTTGGGCCTGTTTAGGGCTGGGCAATAAAGCCAGGCAGGGGAGGAAGGCTGAGCTGGGATGGGGGATGCTGTTGCTGGAGGTGTCACGTTGTTATCCCGGTCTCCTGACAGCCCCCCCACCCCAA
>JAKCOX010000148.1:759739-870005 GCA_022605575.1 Laterallus jamaicensis coturniculus
TTTGCTGGGGTCCTGCAGCGGCTCCTCTGCCCTGGGGATGGAGCCATCCTGCAGTGACAGAGCTGGCTTTGGTGGAGAGCCATTTCCCCTTGCTTTGAGGATGACCACCCCTCCGTGCTGGTCTTGCAGAGCTCTGGCTCACCTTAGTGCAGGGCAGAAGCTGACAGTAAGAACAGTAAAGATGGAGCAGGGAAGCAGCTGGGCTGGAGCCAGATGGGAGAAGAGCGAACCCCCAAACAGCTGAGACATCAGAGCGAACAGGCTTCCCTTGCAAAGCAGCGCTAGAGGGTGGTGCTTTGGTTTCAGTGCTCCCTAAAGGGTGTTAGGTTATACCAAGGCACTATGTGATTCTGTGTAGAGCTTCTGAAGCCCAGGGTGGCACTGAGATGGGCCTGGCCTGGCCTTTATAACCTGAGCAGCTCCTCTAATGGGTCCAGTTTACGGTTCTGTGCTGAGGCCCTTCCCACTGGGGTATAAAACCCACCAAGGTGCTTTAGGGGATGGCTGGGCTGCTCCCTGGCTCCTGACACCGCTCCAAGGAAGTGTGAGCAGCCACAAACCTGGCTCCAGCCGGGCCGTAGGACTGGGAAACGTGAGCAAGGAAGCACGTCCCTGCCTGGCTCTGCCTGCTCCAGGGAGGCCAAGCTTGGGCTTGGAGGGTTGCAGAGGGACCCCAGCTCACTCCTGACAGGGTTTGTGGCCCCCAGCAGAGGGGCAGGCGGGGGGTCCCATGCCGTTCTGGGGGTCTCTCCTCGTGCAGGTGTGTGAGGGGCAGCGGGAGAGAGACTCTGGGGCCTGGTTTGCTGCGTGTGGTTGTGGGGCCGGAGCACCTCAGCCCATCGGGGTTGCTAAGGGGCTCCAGCGAGCTCCCACCTTCCCAAACCCCAGGAACCTGCTGCTGGCACTCGAAAATCAATCAGCAGCACCTTCAGGCACCGTGCTCAGCCCCCAGTCCCCTGACTGCACATTGAAACGTGTGGGAGGGGATGCGGGGGGGGCTGGGGGCTGTGGGGCTGGGACCCCAGCCTGCTCCCTGCCCTCTCTCACCAGGAACCATCCCCACTTTGCTCTGAGGCCCCCGAGGTTTGCTCCTTTGGCTGTGTCCATTCATTCCTCCCCAGGCTTTGGGGCAGGGAGGGGGATGCTGCTCCTGTGTCCACACAGATCATCGCTGCCCCGGCACAGCGTGTGCCCAGGCGTGTTGGGGTAACACTCTGCACAGGGCCAGGGCTTAATCCTGGCTGCTTCTGGCCAGCCAGGAAAGCAACCTGAATATTTTAACAAGGCAGAGTGTTATCCACCCCCTCCCCTCCCAGCTCAGAGAAGCCATTCCCGAATTCTCATGGGGACACAAGTGAAGTAACGCCCCGGGATGACAGGCGAAGCTCAAGGACCATTTGGCTGCAGCCAGCTACACGTCTATTTTTGGCACTTTTTTCCCCCAAAGTCTGACTTTTTTGAAGCAGAGACAATTAACAAAACCCAGAGCTAGCTGATTTCAACAAAGTGTTTTGATGAATAATATGCCATAATGGGCTAAAACAAGATAGGGAGTTTATCTCATCCCATTGCACAGCACATCTCATGCCTGCATCCGCTTGTTCCAGCCGGGGCTCTGATTGGAGAGGCTGTTTTCTTTCATAAGCTGCTTTGGCTGCTCCAAAATGGAACATCTCAAGGGTTCTAGAGAGAAGGGCTGCTTTTTGAGCTGCCATCGGTGCTGTTCTGAGGAGAGACTCCAGCAGGGTGTTGAGGACAATCAACTTGTGGAGTTGGGAAACGTTCTCAACATGCAAATATCGTCCCTCAGCCATCCTGGGTTCAGGTCCTGGTGCAGGGCTGGTTGCAGGGACGAGGAGGCAAACACAGCCCCAGCCCTGTGTCTGCCACAGCACCTGGGAACAGACCCATGTGTATTTATTAAGATCATCCCTCCTTAGGGTCTGGGGTAGAAAACCCAGTGCAAATCGTGTGACTGGGTGATCATCCCAACCACATGCCTGTTCACCTTTTGCTTTGTCATCTTATGCATGAAAAAAGCTCCATGAGCCCCTAAATCCATCTGCTCCCTGAAGTACAGGAAAAAGAACTGAAAACCAAAGTGAGGGAAGCCTGTGGGTCTGTTTGTGGGACTGGTCCCCAGTCCCCATCCGGAGCCGGATGCTGGGACCTCCTGAGGATGCCTGGCTGGGACTGGGGATGCCCAGATGAGCTGCAGCCCTCTGCTCCCTCAGGTGGTGGTGCAAGTGTTTCCATTTATAAACTTACTACATTTCACATGAGATCCACTCCAGGGCTTTGTGAGCTCGCTGCCTCTCCAGGGCAGCTATCCAAGGCTCTGCCGGGTCAGACCCCTCCCAGCCTCTGACCCAGGAAAAGAATCGGGTAATTGGGTAGAGGGAAAGAATCGGGTGAGACCTGGGGCCACCCCTGGCTCTGGGCTACAGCTGCTCTGGGGCAGTTGGGTTAAGTGAAGGGGCTGATCTATAGGCAGCACATGAGAGGAAGCTCAGCCCCTCTCCAGGCTGTGAGGCTCCTGCAGAGCCCGACCCTTCAGACGTGGTGCCAGGACATCCTCACCCAGCACGTTAACCAGCCTCTCCAGGGCAACAGCATGAGCCACCAGCACGAGGAGCCTCTGGAGTGGGAGCTGCTTACTTCCCCCTGCTTGGGTTCCAGGAGGGACAGGCATTAGTGAGCCCAGGGCTGGCAGTCCAGGCAGCAGGGCAGGGAAGCACCCTGAGGAGCTCTGTCCCATCCTGGGCAGCGTGGAAGGATGCTGCTGCCCTTCCAGGCTCTCCCAGCACGCTGGGCTGTGGCTGTACACAGTGAGCAGAGCCAGTTTGCTGGCTGGAATTATTTATTTGCCATGCAAAGGGTTTTATACTGCTGCCAGGACCACAGGGCTGGGTCACAAGTGTGGTCTGGAGTGGCCCCTTGTGTACAGCAGTTATGGAGGATGCTGCGATGCTGGTCATGGGGAGGGACCCCTGAGAGCTTGGGGAGAAGCTGCTGCACTCCAGCATCCCAGGAAAGATGCAGGTCCTGGCTGGACACCAGCACTCAGCAGAGCCTGGCCTCGGCCCGCACCCCTGCACTGTTTGGGCAGTACCAGCCAGGAGGGTGATGCTGGGATGCTGTGCCTCAGCTCAGCTGCGATGTGTGGGCGGGGGTGGGGGGCCTGCTGCCCTGCCAGGAGTCTCTAACAGGGGTTTTCGCGGCGAACCAAACGCGCTGCCAGGCGGCTCTTGCTTGCACATCTCTTCCTGGGAGCTAGGGGGTGGTAAGGGAGGTGAGAATGAGGATGTGGGCTGGGATGCTGTCCGGTGGGGAAGGCACAGAGTACCGCACGCTCAGCGCCTCACCGTGCCTCTCCAGGAGGAGTGGAGGGAGGAAAAGAAATAAAACACCCCCAAGGCAATGGAGCAGCCAGACACATTTGCTCCAGGAGCACTGGTCCAAAGGCCACCAGTAATGCCCTTCCCTTGACTCCATGCCACCCGCCCACGTGCTCTCCAATTAATAAACATTTGATCTCCTGGCCTGGTCCACTCTGGCTTTTTGGCACGGTGCATCCTCTGGAGCAGCCCAGCTCTGCCCCCAGCCCTGCCAGGGCAGCCTGCAGGCTTTGCAGGACCCCAGGTGGGATGGGATGGAGGGACACTCACTCCTGCCCTTGCTTGGCCCCGGGGCTGTGCCTGGGCACAAAGTGCTGTGTGTAAATGATGCTCAAAGAGAGAAGCACCCCTCAGTCCCCCTGCACACACAGGGAGTCACCTGTGAGGGAGCAGGGGGCACCATCTAGCAGACAGCAAACACGCCCTATTCCCCCCTCCCTCTTTTGGGAAGAGGACCCAGCTGCTTTCAGGGCTGGGGATCTGAGTGCCTGGTGCCATTCCCACCTGTTTCCCTCTGTGCAGCCTCCAGACCTCAGGGGCTCATTTCAGCCCAGTGCCAGGATCGCTCCCCTGTGAGCCTGAGACACTGGGGCTCCATCAGCACCTTCCCTGCATCCTCCCAGCACCAGCACCCACATCCCCAGCCCAACATCCCCCTCTCAGAGGCCACCCCAGAGCAGAGCTTGCCAGCCCCAGGTTTGGTGAGGGGCTGCAGGCTGAGTCACACGGTGGCAAAACCCACCACAGGGTCACGAGGAACCTGCCCAGAGGAGCAGCCTGAGTGGGGGTTCACTGCTGGAGAGGGGGCTGGGGGGGGAGGAGCTCTTGGCCCCCATCCCAGGGTCTGGAACTGCACTCTTGCCCACTTCTTTAATCTGTGGCCAAGGGACCAGAAGCAGCACTGCTGAGGGAGTAAGTGAGGTTCCTTTGGAGCTGGCACGAGTGCTGCTGGGCAGCACTGGATGCTAAACCTCGGCCAGGAGGGAGGGTCCTGCTGTTGAGGAGCAGGTAATCCATTGCTGCAAAACCCCCAAGAGACTGGGCAAAGGGAGAGCAGCTCAGGGGCAGCACCCCAGGTTCACAGGGTGCCTCCAGCCACTTCCACTGCCCTGGCTGAGGCTCTCATTGGGGGTGATACGGGTGCTGAGGGGGTGATGGAAAGCAAATCACAGGGTCCAGAGGCCAGCTCCAAACCAGCACACCACTCCTGAGCAGGTTACTGGGCCAGCTCCAAACCAGCACATCACTCCCTGAGCAGGTTACTGGGAGAGATGCCCTGAAGTGGCATTTAGAGGCTCATCTCAGGGACCTGTTCCCTGTGGGAGGGGGGCATGGGGGAACATCCCAGGAAGGCAGCTCTGCTGAGCGATGGTGTGGTTGGCCCCAGTCTGCAGCTGTGGGCAGCAGGATGCAGGCAGCAGGACACAGGTGATGGTCAGTGGGATGCAGGCAGCAGGCACCAGGACACAGCACCCTTTCCTGCCTCATTTACCACATTCCTGGTGCTGTGGGCCAAACCAGGTCTGTGTGTCAGTCTGTCTGCAGGCAGGGAGGCTCCTAAGTGGGGTTCTGGTGTATTTTTAATGAAGGTCACTGGGTGGTTACTGGCAGAGGGAATCAATAGCAGTTCATAATTTATAAAGGATCCCACTGGTCTGTAACGACCTGTGGTCAGAGCACACAGCAAGTTCTACTCCCAGGTTCTCCCATCAGGCAGGGCCTCCAGCTGCATCCTGCCTCTGCCCAGCCTGGGTGCCACTGGAGGATGAGTTTTGCCCATGGCTGAGGGTGCCTGAGGGGGGCTGTGCTGAGCCCCCCACAGCGCCTGCCCCATGCAGCAGCCACAGCCTGGCCACCCCAACACCCCCCTGCCTCACACAGAGCAGCCCTGGCTGTGAGAAAACCTGTGAGGAGGGGAGAGGGGAGGGAAAGAGGGAGAAGGAGACTAATGCCTTAATGAATGTGATTGCAGAGCCAGCGAGCTGGCTGCTGTGCCACGGGGAGGCTCTGCTCCCCTGGAGCCACACTGCCAGGGGCAGGACCTGTGGTGGGGGGTGAGGGGCTGGAGGGCACCACTGGTTTCAGGCTCTTAATATGGGTGGGAGGGAAGAAAAAGGAGGCAAAGAGGGAAGGGGGAAGTGTAGGGGAGCTGGGCTGAGCTCTGGGGGCACATCCAGACCTGCTCTCCCCAGTGAGCCCCCACCCACCATCCAGTCCTGGCAACCAGGCTGGCGCCTCTCAAGGGGAGGGCTGGGGAAGGGTCTCCAGCCCTGGAGCACATGTGAGGGTCGTGGAGGGGCTTGAGCACAGGGATGACCCCTCAGTTTCTCCTGGTGCAGTGTCACCATTCCTGCTGGACACGGGGGATACGCAGTGCAACCTCCTCCCATCCTGCCCCTTGTCCTGTCCCACAGGTGGGTGTCCTGCTCCTCCATCCCTCCTGCTCCTCACCTCCCACCACAGGTCCTGCCCCTCCATCCCTCCCACCACAGGTCCTGCTCCTCCATCCCTCCTGCCCCTCCATCCCTCCCACCACAGGTCCTGCCCCTCACCTCCACCAGAGAGCAGCTGCAGGCACCCTGGGGCTGGGACCCCCGGAGAGGCACAGCTCAGGGAGGATGAGGAGTGTCAGAGAGGCACAGCCTCACAGGCAGCTCATGGTGCTCCTACAGAAACCTCCCTGCCTCTGCCCCAGTGCTAATGAGCCGGAGATAATTAGAGCAGATGCACATCTGGCCACAGTGTGTGGTTACCTCCTGCTCCAACAGCCCCTGTGCTGGGCCAGGTGCTCCCCTGGGACCCCACAAAGGGTTTCAGGGGGGAGATTTCCTCCCTGATGCCAAGAGACACGATGCCAGGGATCACCCCTCCCTGCTTTTGGAGGGCAGGCAGGGCCCAAGCACTGCCAAACCACAGGCCCCCACGAGCAGCTCCCTCCTGACTGGGGCCACCCTGGTTTTGGGGTGCTCCACCAGCTGCTCCCCCACTGCAGTGCGTGCCTCTCAGCCCAGGGTCCTATGGGGACAGCTAACCAGGGGGGTTGTGGCACAATGAGCCTTTTGGGCACACCTGGGACACCATCCCAGCAGGGAGCAGGAGTTCCTTCTGGCTGGCCCTGCTCCTGGCACCATCTGGAGGGTGAAACACTGACAGTGTCAAGCAGGAGAAAAGGAATTGATTCCCTTAAAAGCGTGGGGAAAGGGGGTTTCCTCTCCCTCTCTCCCCATGAGGGGTAAGGAAGAGCTGAGGTGAACCCCACAGGCACACCTGAGCTGCCCAACTTACATTTTCCTTGGGACAAGCTGTGCAAGGGGAGAGGGGGTGCATTGGGGTGCAGGGGCTGTGCTCACCCACACTCCAGGTCAGGGTGCTGGGCCCCTGCAGCTGATCTACTCACAGCCCTCAGAGCTGGAGCTGTGAATCCAAAGGGAAGAGAAGCTTTAAATAACTGTGCTGGCAAGCTTCCTTTGCACAGGGAGGGAGAGCTGTGGGGGTTCAGCTCCAGTGGCTGAGCACCACAGGCTGCTCAGCACTCCCACAGGACAGACAGACAGAGCCTCCATGGGGTGGCATAAGGACAGTTACTGACCAAAATCACCAGGATCATAGAATAATAACAGCCAGCGACACCCACACCCAGTGCTAACACAGAGTACCTTGATGAGCCAATGATTACAGAGGGCTGCCCAAACAGAGGATGGAGGGACAGACCAAGCCACACTCAGCCTGTCCTGGAGGCACCAAGCCCCTACCCCTCCCCAACCAGCCCCTTTTATGGGGCAGTGGTGTCAGGTGGGGTGGAAACAGCCTGGGCTAACCCAGCTCACCTGTGCTGGCTGCCTGGGGAGGCTGGCTCTGGCCTGACAACAGCCCATCCTGCTGACAGTGGTGCTGAAGGGGTTTGGGATCAGGGAGTGGGCAGGGGGCTGGCTGGGGCACTGTCTGTGGGAAGGAGCTGGGCTGGTGACCCTGAGCTTTGGTTTGAAATAATCAACTCGCTTCCCCTCCAGAAAGCAAAGCCCTGGGAGGCTTGTGATGGGCAGGAGGAGCAATGTCCCAGCACTGCCCGTGGGGATGAGCATGGGGCTGTGTGTGAGGGAAGGGGCTCACACAGGGGGGGCTCACACAGCGTGGGGGCCAGGTGTCCCAAGAGCCCCCCACTCTCCAGGGCTGCATTTGGGTGCCCAGAAGCACTGCAGGCAGCTGGAGTGGCAGAGTGGCCAGGCTTCCCCCATCACACAGGGATTGCTCATGGCCCCTGGGGACCCCACAGGCCATTTCCATCCCTCTGGCTTTTGTCCAGGTGGGTTTCAGCAGAAAGAACCCAGGTCTGAGCCGGGGAGGTGGCTCTGTGTGTGGCACAGGGCACCGGTGGGCTGGGCAGGAGCTGGGGGCTGGAAGGGCAAAGTCAGGCTGGTGGGGGGGAATTGGCCATTTCCAACAACACCCTCAGCCCAGGCTGCCTCTGAACCTGCTGTTAATCCCTCCTTGGCCCAGGCTGTGACTGCATTTCCCAAATACCAGTGTAAGAATGTATTTGCACAGCACAACCCCGGTCTGTGTCAACATCTCCCCCTTTGCACTTTGGTCCCACTTTCCCAGGACTGGAGGTCTGGAAAGTTCACACCCTTGTGAAGGATTTGGTGCTGCTGTGCCAGGCAAGATCTGCCTCTTTGTCTGCTGCTCCTGGCTTTTACCCAGGGGGGCCTCCAGCCTGCTCCCCCAGCAAAGCCCTCTCCCTCCCTGGCCCCTTCCTCTGAGTGAGTGATCATTACACGAGTTACATCTCTCTTGCATGCTGATGTTTCCCACTGCAAAGCCCTGCTCTAGCCTCCACCCACCCATCCCTCCATCCATCCATCCATCCCTCCATCCATCCATCCCTCCATCCATCCATCCATCCATCCATCCATCCATCCATCCATCCCTCCATCCATCCCTTCATCCATCCCTCCCTCCCTCCATCCCTCCATCCATCCATCCATCCATCCATCCATCCATCCATCCATCCATCCATCCATCCCTCCCTCCATCCATCCATCCATCCATCCATCCATCCATCCATCCATCCACCCACCCATCCATCCATCCCTCCATCCATCCATCCCTCCCTCCCTCCCTCCCTCCCTCCATCCCTCCCTGCATCCATCCCTCCATCCACCCACCCACCCACCCACCCATCAGTGCCCCTTCCCCTGTCATCGCTGGGCTGGAGACACTGGCAGCCCTGGGGAGGATGTGTTAACCCTCCTTGTGCCCCCTCTCCTCATCTACCCCAAACCCACTCCCGTTAATTAGCAGTGCAAGACAGCTATCATTAACAACTGTTCATTAAAACATGCTCTCTTTCTCCTGTGTGAAGAGCCCCTCAGGTCCCCCCTGTATCCCCCAGCTGGGTCCTGTCCAGCAGTGCAGGACCCTGGGAACTCACCCAAACACCATCACCAAGCAGGGGGTGGGCAGCCTGGCACAGAGGGGCTGTGCCCAGCAGACAGAGCCCTGGGGTGGGCTGAGATGGGCTTTGCTGGGTGCCAGCACCAGCCATCTTGGTCCCAGTTTAAGACCAGAAGCTGTGGTGCCATCACTGCCCCCTCAGCACCCAGTGATGTCCCAGTGCTGCCACTGCCAGACCCTGCCCAGGACAGGGCAGCAGCCAGTGTGCTGCCTCCACCAGCCCCTGGGTGGAGAGGCTGAGGGAGTGAATGAGGGGATGAATGAATGAACACAGCCCTTCAGTGCCACTCACCCACGGGACTGTTACCAAACAGCAGTAATGATAATAGTAATGAGGATAATAACAACACAATAGAAGTTCTCTAATTGATGCTGAACGAGCCCCCTCGTGAGTTAATGAAACCCACAGCGCAGCCACTGCCAGAGGGAAGGATGCTCTGCAGAGCCAGGGCAGCTCATCCCCAGGGGCACTCTGCCTGCCTGTTTCCAGCCCTGCTGTTTGCTTCCAGTGGTGGATGCTGCCCCACCCCGGCCCAGGGCAGGTGGGGAGGCCAGGTTTGTGGAAGCCACGAGGTCTCTGTAGTGGGAAGCTGGAGAAGTGCTCCACAGCCTCTGCGGGGGGGTCTTGTGCCAGCAGAGACATGAGGGAGCAGAAGCAATCCCGAGCCCTCGAGCCCCAGGTACCCCGACACAGGTGATGCAGTGGCAGTGCCAGGCACAGCCTGTTTGTCCTTCGGGCACCGTTCCCTGACCGAGCACAAGATGCCCCCGTTGTCCCTCCAGGTTCCCACTCCACAGGCTCCTCCTTCCCAGGCTTCCCGGTCCCTCTAACCTGCAGCACATCCCCCCTGCCCCGCAGCGCATCCCCCTGGACCCACAGCGCACCTCCCTGCCCTGCAGCGCATCCCCCTGGACCCACAGCACATCCCCCCTGGACCCACAGCGCATCCCCCCTGGACCCCCAACACATCCTCCTGCCCCACAGCGCATCCCCCTGCCCTGCAGCACATCCCCCTGCCCCACAACGCATCCCCCTGCCCCACAGCGCATCCCCCTGCCCCGCAGCACATCCTCCCTGCCCTGCTTGCATCCCCCTGCCCCACAGCGCATCCCCCTGACCCCCAGCGCATCCCCCTGCCCCTCAGCGCATCCCCCTGACCCCCAGCGCATCCCCCTGCCCCGCAGCACATCCCCCTGACCCCCAGCGCATCCTCCCTGCCCCGCAGCACATCCCCTGGACCCACAGCGCATCCCCCTGCCCTGCTCGCATCCCCCTGCCCCACAACGCATCCCCCTGCCCCGCTGCACATCCTCCCTGCCCTGCTTGCATCCCCCCTGGACACACAGCGCATCCCCCTGCCCTCTCGCACCCCCCCGCCCTGCTCCCCAGCCGGAGGTATTTTGCAAACACCAGTGCATTAACAAGCTGGCAGAGCCCCATGAATATTTCATGTCCAACATGCCCTCGTTTCCCTCAGTTTAATGGATGCTCTCCCCATTATGTCTCCGCTTGTTTGAGCAGGATACCTTTTCAGCGCTACATAAAAGCTGCTCCCCGGTGAGGTGGAGAGGAAACCACTTAGCGCCGTGATTCAATAGCCCAGACACAGGCGGGTCCGGCCGCCCGCCCCGGCGGGGTCGGCAGATTGGGTTTCCTCTAACAGCTCCTCTTTCCCTCTCTCAGCCCCCCTCACACCCCCCCGTTTATTGCCCTCACACGCTGGCACAGTGTCGGGAAAGCCCTGCACCCCCCAGCTGCCTTCAGGGGGTGTTTTGCTGCGGGACCCCAGATGGGACCAGGAGCCACCTCTCAATGGCCGGGGGAGGAGGGAATCTTAGAATCATAGACTGGGCTGGGAGGGACCCCAAGGGTCCCAGAGCTCCAACCCCCTGCCACAGGCAGGGACACCAACCTCAGGCCTGGAGCTACACAAGGTTGCCCAGGGCCCCATCCAACCTGGCCTTGAACACCCCCAGACACGGGGCACCCACCCCCTCTCTGGGCAGCCCCTTCCAGCCCCTCACCACTCTCTCTGCACAGAACTTCCCCCCAATCTCTCCTCTCCCCCTTCCCTCCTCCAGCTTCACTCCATCCCCCTTGTCCTGCCAGTCTCTGCCCTTGAACAAGCTGATTCCCCTCCTGTGTCTCTGCTCCCTTCAGGCACTGGCAGGCTGCAATGAGGTCCCCCCACAGCCTTCTCTTCTCCAGGCTGAGCCAGCCCAGCTCCCTCAGCCTCTCTCCAGAGGGGAGCTGCTCCAGCCCTCTGAGCATCTCCGTGGCTCCTCTGACCCCTCTCCAACAGCCCCACATCTCTCTTGGGTTGGGCCCCAGCTCTGGACACAGGATCCAGCTGGGGCCTCACAGGGCAGAGCAGAGAGGGACAACCCCCTCCCTAAAGGTGCTGGTCCAGCGGTACCGGGTCTCTGCTTCCCTCCAGCCAACACCTGGGCACGGGGGACGGGACCCTGGCACCGAGCGGGTACCCGGGCTGTGGGGCTGTCCCCTGCCTGGGCACAAGGGTAGAGCGATGCCCGGGGCATGGGCAGCTTTCCCTGGGCTGGCTGCTGCAGCGGGACCAGCACCTCCGGCCCGGAGCTGGGCCAGCCCCGGCGCAGCGGGATGCCGGAGATCCAGGCGATGGGGATGCGCTGGAAGGGGTCTGCGGCTGGAAAGGCTGGATTGCGTGGCTCGGGAAAGGGCAGCCCCCTCCTCAAAGGTGCCCTCCTGCATCCCGCTGCTGCTGGGGGCCGGGCCGGGCAGCGGGCAGGCGCGGAGCGGGACGGTGGCTCTGGTACGGCTGAGGCTCTGGTACCATCCCCAGTCCCACGGAGCAGCGATGGGAACAGTCCCCGGGCAGCAGCGCGCTCCTGCCAGGGGAGGGGCTGCAGTTAGGTTCCCTCTCGCTGAGGGGTGTTGATGGAGCCCGTCTGTGTGTGTACCCGGCGGGAGCGCTGCGGGCAACCTGCGGGAGCCGGGACAGCGGGGGGATTGCGCCGGGAATCCCCCCCCCCAGCCCCGCCACAGCATCCCCGGCACGGGCAGCCGGTAGCGCTGGCGAGCGCCAGGGCTCTGCAGGGGGAGGGAGAGCGTCAGGCTGCGCAGGGACACGGTGCTCCCACTCCCTCCTCATCCTCCCAGCTCCACCGGCCGGCCCGAAACGCGGCACTGGGGAGGCATCCGGCTCCCCACACACCGGCACCCCCTAAATAACCCCCACCTCGCTCCAGACACGGTCACCTCTCAACCCAGCCCAGCCCCTGGGGTCCCCCCATCACTTCGCCCCCTCCCCTCCCCCTGCCCCCTTCCCTCCCCGGCCTGCGCCGTGCCCCCCCCGCCCCCCGCCCCCTTTCCCTTTCCAGGCAGGGCTTTAATCTAATGTCCCCGACGCAAATCCTAGCGGGGCAGAGCCTCGGCACCCGCCCCGCAGCCGCCTCCTTCCACACTTGGCAGGTCTGATCAGCTCGCAGGCTTTGTTACGATTTGCTGCGGGGGGGAGAGGGGCGAGGGGCTGTGTCGGAGGGGCGGCCGGGCCCTTTCCAGCCCATGTTTACCCCCGCAGCTAAGCA
The DNA here is from genome assembly GCA_022605575.1 of Laterallus jamaicensis coturniculus. Classification (NCBI taxonomy): domain Eukaryota; kingdom Metazoa; phylum Chordata; class Aves; order Gruiformes; family Rallidae; genus Laterallus; species Laterallus jamaicensis. The sequence goes on from JAKCOX010000148.1 coordinate 772,159, forward strand.
GCCCATTAGCAGGCGTTCTCCGCTCCTTCCCCAGCGCGCCGCGTCCCTCGCTGGGTTTATTTGGAGAAGCAGAAGGGAATTGTTTGGATAATCAGATCTGCGGCGAGCGCTGCCCTCGGAGGGTCCCCAGCAGGAGGGCTGCGATCACACAGCCCACCCCCCCCACACACACACACGCCCCCCGTCCCTGCCAACACCGACCCCCAGCCCGCAGCACGGCCGGGGTGGCCAAGGGCGACACCGTGCCCCCGGGGTGGGCTGGGGGGCTGGGGGGGTGGGATGGGGGATGGGCTGGGGGGCTGGGGGGGTGGGCTGGGGGCTGGGCTGGGGGGCTGGGCTGGGGGGCTGTGAGATGAGCTGTGGGATGGGCTGGGGGGCTGGGCTGTGGGGCTGTGGAGTGGGCTGTGGGATGGGCTTGGGGGCTGGGCTGTGGGGCTGTGGGGCTGTGGGATGGGCTGTGGGGCTGTGGGGCGGGCTGTGGGGATGGGCTGTGGGATGGGCTGGGGGGCTGGGCTGTGGGGCTGTGGGGCTGTGGGGCGGGCTGTGGGGATGTGGGGCTGTGGAGATGTGTTGTGGGGCTGTGGGGCTGTGGGGCTGTGCTGTGGGGATGGGCTGTGGGGATGGGCTGTGGGGATGGGCTGTGGGGCTGTGGGGCGGGCTGTGGGGATGTGGGGCTGTGGGGATGTGTTGTGGGGCTGTGGGGCTGTGGGGCGGGCTGTGGGGATGGGCTGTGGGGATGGGCTGTGGGGATGGGCTGTGAGGCTGTGAGGCTGTGGGGATGGGCTGTGGGGATGGGTTGTGGGGCTGTGGGGCTGTGGGATGGGCTGTGGGATGGGCTGTGGGGCTGGGTTTTCCTGACAGGGAGAGCAGCCCCAGTGGGAGCCAAGGCAGACAGACGTGGGTGAAACACAGCCAGGTCATGCTGGAGCTGATGCTCTGCCTGTGCCCAGCATGTTGAACCCCCATCTCGGAGCAGCTGGCTCCAAACCCTTCCTGACCCCCGGGGATACGTGCACAGGGTCCCGGCTCAGTGTGGGTGATTAACCCTGGCATCACCACCCCCCGAGGCTCCCAACACACCATTCCCAATGGGAACTGCCCTATCCCCAGTGTGGGCATCCCGGCACGCTCCCCAGCGTGCCCCCCCCCCCCCCCCCTGGGGGCTGCTGGCAGGGCTGGAGCTGTTGGGGACCCCGGGAACAACCCAGGACCTCGAGGGCAGGAGATGTGATGGGGGGAGTGAGGGTCCTTGGTGAGCAAACCTCCTCTCCACTCGCTGTCCCTCCCCTGAGGGGGGGGGGAGGGGGGAGGGGAGAAGCTGGGGCCACGTGAGCAGTTTAATGGAGCAGAACTTGGCTTTAATCTGCTCCCATAAATGTTTACGAACCCCTAATTATTAACATTTGATGCCATATTAATTCGCTGATGGGCTTTCATTTCTGCTTTTAATGGCTCAGCAATTCCTGCTTCTCCCCCTTTGCTCTGGTGCTCCTGGAGGGAAGGAGAGGCAGCAGCACCCAGCGGGGTGGGATGGGGTGGGGCGGGGGGGGCTCTGCCTCCTCCGCTCCCCTGGCAGGGGTGAAGGACCCCGGGGACCCGTGGCTGCTCTTCCCCTGCACCAGGGGTGAGGGCTGGGAGAGGGGAGAGACCCCAGAGCCCTGGGAAGGGTCCCCCAGCCCAAGGACCCTCCTTGCCAGGGGGGAGGGGATTGGAAACGCTTGCAAGCTTTGGGAGACACGGTGGGAATTGGGGAGGGGGAATCTCAGAGGAACCCCCCCGGGGCAGGGAACACACGGGGGTTTGAATGCTGTTTATTTGAAGTGTCCTGCTGAAATGCTTCCAGCGCTGCCCAGCTCACCCCCTGCCCCCATCCCCCCCGCCCCCTGCCCACCGCTCCCCTGGCTGAGATGTTTATTTAAGTGTCCTGAAAACTTTATCAGGAGATCGGTTCCCCTCTCTGCCCCTTGTCCGCCTCGCCACTTTCCTTTCCTCCCATTCATCACTTTGAAAAATGACCCGTTTTCTCTTCCTCGGCGGGTGCCTCCTCCTCCTCCTCCTCCTCCTCCTCCTCCTCTTCCTCCTCCTCCTCCTCTTCCTCCTCCTCTTCCTCCTCCTCCTCCTCCTCTTCCTCCTCCTCCTCCTCCTCCTCCTCCTCCTCCTCCTCCTCCTCCTCCTCCTCCTCCTCCTCCTCTTCCTCCTCCTCCTCCTCTTCCTCCTCCTCCTCCTCTTCCTCCTCCTCCTCCTCTTCCTCCTCCTCCTCCTCCTCCTCCTCCTCCTCCTCCTCCTCCTCCTCCTCCTCCTCCTCCTCCTCCTCCTCCTCCTCCTCCTCCTCCTCCTCCTCCTCCCCCCGCTGCCCTGGCAGCCGGGACTGTCCCGAGTTAACGGCGCATCCCAACTGAGGGCATCCCAACTGCATCCCGTGAGGGGAACGGGGGTGACAGATGCTCACCTCTCTAGCCTTGGCTGCCCTGTCCTCTGGCTGGTGTTGTCTCCCTTGGGACACCCTGGTTTTCCAGCCCTGGCGTGCCCACAGACCCCTGTCCCCTCCGTGGAGCAGAGGCAGGTTGCAGAGGAGCCAGAGCCACGGCTGGTTTGCAGAGCTCGGATCTGAGACTCTGGCAGGGAAGGAGTTCTCCTGCCTCCCTCCTGGCAGCCCCGGAGAGGTGGAGGAGCCCCGTGCAGCCCAGGCTGCCGCTCCTGGGATGAGCTCTGGCCGCTGCATTGCCTCTGCTGAAGGCTGCAAGGGGAGAGCAGCGCTGAGCCTGTGGCAGGGCAGGGAGGATGGCTGGGTAGGAGAGCACCTACCCACCGAGGGCTGGCTTGGGCAGGAGGGCACAGGCTTAGGGACTCGGTGTGTGAAGGGAACACGCTCGGTTACAGAGCAGCTCTGCAAATCAGGGCTCAGCCTTCAAGCAGCGAAGCCGTGAGGAACACGCACCCCTGGGATGCTCACAGAGCTGCCCCAGTCAAAGCCCCTCCTGCCCCACAGCGGGGAAGGTCTCTGGGTGGGCACGTGGTGGGGGGGGGGGTGCAGGAGCAGGTTACATCCCCAAAGTCTGGGGAAGGGCCGGAGCAGCAGGAGAACGAGCAGGGACAGCGAGGGGCTGGCTGGCATGGGGCTTGGCTGCCACCTCCCCAGCATCCCCAGCAGCCACAGCATCCCCAACATCCCCAACATCCCCAACATCCCCAGCAGTCCCCAGCAGCCCCAGCATCCCCAGCAGCCCCAGCATCCCCAGCAGCCCCAGCAGCCCCAGCAGCCCCAGCAGCCCCAGCAGCGCCGGGCCGCGGGACGCAGATGCAGCCGCTCGGCACCCAGCTCCTCCAGCCCCCACACCCGCCTGGAAAACGCTGATCCCAGGTCTGAGACCAGCCGGCTTCAATGGGGAGATTATCTGCAAGTCTTTTCCTGGCAGCAACAACAGCAGCAGCAGCAGCAACAACAACAACAGTGTCTCTGCGAAGAGCTGAAGAGCTGCCAGGCGGGTTTTCCAGTGAAAAGATGGCAATGAAAGGAAATGTGCCAGCGCACATCCCCCTCCCCAGGCTCCCAGCAGCTGCAGCACATCCCCCTGCTTTTGTTCTTATCTCTGTGGAGCTCAGTGCCCGTTTCTTGCATCCCGAGTCCAACGCCTCTCCATCATCTCCAGAGCCCCAGGAGTGGGGAGGGATAGCAGCTGGGACCCTCCTCCCAGTCACACTCTGGGGAGAGGGGCTGGATGGGCATGAGACCAGGGGATGGAGCAGCTTGGGGCAAGCCCACCCACTGCAGGGTTCAGAGCCCTGCTGCTGGGTGCAGGAAAGGTGCTGCCTTTGCTTTGTTGCCAGAGCAAACGTGGAATCATGGACTGGTTTGGGTGGGAAGGGGCCCTCTGAGCCCCCCAGTGCCACCTTTGCCATGGGCAGGGCACCTCCAGAGCAGAGGGGCTCCAGCCCTTGGATCATCTCTGTGGCTTCCTCAGGACTGGCTACCACAGCTCCCTGACCTCCTTGTCCTTGGGGATCCTGAGCTGGAGGGAGCACTGCAGGGGGGTCTCCCCAAAGTGGAGCAGAGAGGCAGGATCCCCCACCCCAGACCTTCTGTCTGTGTCACTGCTGAGGATGGAGCCCAGGACATGAGTGGCTTTCATAGCTGGGTCCTGTTGAGCTTCTTACTCTCCATCACCCCCCAAGTCCTTCTCCTCAGGGCTGCTCTCCCTCCCTCCCTCCATCCATCCATCCATCCATCCATCCATCCATCCATCCATCCATCCATCCATCCATCCATCCATCATCCATCCATCCCTCCATCCATCCATCCATCCATCCATCCATCCATCCATCCATCCATCCATCCATCCATCCATCCATCCATCCCTCCATCCCTCCCTCCATCCCTCCCTCCCTCCCTCCATCCATCCATCCATCCATCCCCGCAGCCTGTTGTGCTGGGGATTGCTCCGAGCCCCAGGCAGGACCTTGCCCTGACCCCCGTGCAGGACCTGCCCTTGGCCTCGCTGAACTCCACACAGTTCACACAGTCCCCCCCCTCCAGCCTGTCCAAACACACTCTCACCCCCCAGCACACCGCTTTCATCCAACCCTCAGGTCCTTGTGGTGATTAAATCATGGGAACTAAGGAGCCCTCCCACTATAGGAGCAGGGCAGTGGTTAATAAATCAGATGTGCTTTAGAGCAGTGGGTGGGACAGAAGCATGGCTGTACCTGTGTCTCTTACAGGAGGCTGCTGGGAGAGCAGGAGGAGCCTGTCAGCTCTCACAGATGGCCCATGGAGGCACGCTGGGGCAATCCCCTGGGGAGGGGATGCAGAGGACCCTGCCCCGTCCCTTCCTTCCCCCGGGTGCTGCTGCCTGCAGCTGGAGCAGCCCCTTTGCACCAGCCCAGGCAGATCCCTGGGACACTGGTTGGGATCCCTGCTGCACTGGTTAGGATCCCCAGTACATCAGTTGGGAACCCTGGGACACCAGTTGGGATCCTTGGGACACCAGTTAGGATCCCTGGGACACTGGCTGGGATGTCTGGGACACCAGTTAGCATCCCCAGGACACCAGTTGGGATCCCTGGGACACTGGCTGGGATCTCTGGGGACACCAGTTAGGATCCCCAGGACACCAGCTGGGATCCCTGGGACTCCGGCTGGGATCTCTGGGGCACTGGTTGGGATCCCCAGGGACACTGGGATCCCTGGGACACTGGTTGGGATCCCTGGGACACCAGTTAGGATCCCCAGGACACTGGTTGGGATCCCTGCCCTGAAATCTGGGTGATCCCATCCCGAAGGAGGGAGAGTGAGCCCGGCTGAGCCACAAGCCCTTGGGCTGTGACCCTGGCAAGCAGCATTTGGAGCTCTGCAGCAGAAGCAGAGCAGACCCAGACAGCACATATTGTCTTTCCTTTGAAAGGGAAAACACAAAGTGAAGGGCGTTAAACACCCCCCACCCCCCAGCCCTTTTTTTTAGAGGAATTACAACAAAAATTCCCATCTGGAATGACAAGTCCTAGCCCTACGTGGTACCCCCCCAAATTAATCAGGGCCTGTAATGGAAATGCTGACAGACTCATCACTCCAACCTTTCAAACACGGCTCTGGCATTAGCCTGCCCCTGGAGCCCCTGCCGAGCAGCGCGGAGCGACAGCGCTGATGGAGCCAAGGCGCAGCATCCGGGCAGCCCGAGGTGGGGGGGCTCAGCCCCTCTGCTCCCCCTCAACATGGGGATTCTCCTTTGCATGCCATGGGCACGGGGCTCTCACTGATGCTGGTGCAGGGCATCGCTCCCGTGCCCTCCAGCCACACTACAGCCCAGCTACCACGGTGGCTGCAGCTTGTTTTCCCAGGGGCGTTGCAGAGGGCATCACCCCCTCCATCACCCCATCCCTCCATCCCCCCCTCCTTCCATCCCCCCATCCCTCCATCCCCCCATCCCTCTATCCCCCCCTCCCTCCATCCCCCCATCCCTCCATTCCCACATCCCTCCATCACCCCATCCCTTCATTCCCACATCCCTCCATCCCCCCCTCCCTCCATCCCTCCATCCCTCTGTCTCTCCATCCCTCTGTCCTTCCATCCCTCTGTTCCTTCATCCCTCCATCCCTCCCTCCATTCCTCCCTCCATTCCTCCATCCCTCCCTCCGTTCCTCCATCCCTCCCTCTGTTCCTCCATCCCTCCATCCCTCCATCCCTCCATCCCTCCGTCCCTCCGTCCATTCATCCCTCCATCCCCCCATCCCTCCATCCCCCCTCCCTCCATCCCTCCGTGCCGCTGTGCTGCCCGGTTCCATGGGCTGTCCCCCGCCGCCGTGCGGTGCCCTCCCTGCGATGGCACAGCACTGTCCCCCTGGGAGCTTGTTCAGGGGGGGCTTTGGGGAACCCCCCATGGGGGGCCGAGCACACGCTGGCTGCACTGAACCCGGCGTGTTCCTCCCCTCCAAACCCGCAGGTCCCTCCCCACGGTCTGAGCGCCGGTGGCGTTAACCTGCAAGCTGTGAAAGCAGAGCCTGGCGCCAGGAGACCCATCCCACACCCCTGTGAAACCAGTGTGAGCCGGTGGCAGCTGCGGCTCCCTCCCCCATCGCCCCCCTGGGGCAGCTCGATGCTCAGCTGACCCAGCTGGTGTGGGGACCTGGGGGGTCCGTGCCCACGTGTGAGGTGTCGGGATGGGGCCATGGGCTTGGGGGAAAGTTCCAGGCAAGGAGGGTGTTCAGAAAGCTGTTTGCATGGATGCTCCAGCTTTGGTTGGAGAGCCCCTCACCTCCAGCTGCTGACCCCCACAGGGATGGGAGCTGTGAGGGGAAGGTGTGATGGGGGGGGGGAGGTTTTATCTCTCCCTAGACAGCTCCTGACAGCCCCTGTGACACTGACTGGAGGGTGAAGATCCTGGGAGTGCCCAGAGCAAGGAGGGAGGGGTGTGGGGGGAGATGTGGGTACCCAGCTGGGTACCCCAACCTCCCAGCAGACTGACGTGGGGCTTGGGATGAGTGTTCATCACTCACATCCTTCTGAGTGACGGGGGGGCTTTGCCACATGGTCCTTGTCAGTGGTGCCAGCACAGTGACATCAGCTCCTGTGGCTGCAGCGGGGTCCCTGCACGCCCGGAGCATCCTGCATCCCGCTGTGGCCCGGCAGCTGAGGGGCTGGCAGTAGAGATCTCCGTTGTTTTCCCACCTGTCTGAGGTACCAAGGACCAAGTGGAGTTTGATGGAATGTTATTAAACCCGGGCTGGGTTCAGCTTCCAGGCCAGGGACCTGTTTGCCAAGTCAGCCCCAGGCAGCACTTTATGACTAAGGGTGTAATAAACCCTCTGAAAGAGGGGGTACAGCCCGGGTCCCCGCAGACCCTCCCCACTCAAGGGCAGCACGTGGTGGATTGCAGAGCCTTTGCATCCTGCCAGGTCCCCTTCTGGAGGTGTTTTGCCATCACAAGGACAAACTGACCCCCCAGACAGACATGCTGCTCCCTGCATGTTACAGCTCTGCCTGCGCCAGCAGCCCCGTGCTGGGCTCTGGGGCAGGGACCCTCCCTCTGCCAGGGTGAGCAGTGAGGGATGGCAGGCAGAGGGGACAGAGCTCCAGACACATCCCAGCACAGGCCAGTCCCACACAAGAGCCCTGCTCTGTGTGTGGAGAAGGAGCTTGTGCATCCTGCAGCTGGCTGGGATGGTACCCAGAGCATCAGCCCCACACATGTGGTGTGTGAGGCTCTGGAGGGCTTGTACCCGTATCCCTGAAGGTTTGGCTAAGGGCTGGAAGGGTGGGAGCCCTGAATGGGTTGGGGGGGGTTCCTCAGGGAGTGAACAGGACTGGGGCCAGCTGAGGAGCACGCTGACATCAGCATCCTGCATACCCACAAACACCTCCCATCCACTCGGAATCTCTGTGTGTGGATCTCAGCTCTGAGGGATTCGTAAGTGATGCCCTCATTATTTTGCTAGCTCTAATTAGGACAAAGGGGGAAAGAGATTAAGTATTTAGGTTGAGTCCCAAGGAAACATCGCAGAGCAGAGCATCTCCCCAGACTCCAGGCCTGAGGGGGGCGATGGGAACCCTGAGCCGTTTAAATTTAGACTGGAGGAAGCCCTGGAGATTAACTGGCCCGGGGAGGGAAGGGGAGAAGATGAAAAGGCCTTTTCCATCTCTCTCCACAGCATGGCAGCTGCAGATTCCTCTTCCCTGCCATGCACAGCTCCTTGGGCTGGGATCTCGTGCCCCACAGCGTTGTGATCGGTGTGAACTGGTGGTTCATGGGATCACTGCAGCAGAGACACGGCTCCAGTGCAGTGCTGGGGACTGGCTGGGCTGTGCCAGCTCACAGCTTGCTCCTCTGCCCTGGCTGGGGACTGGCTGGGCTGTGCCAGCTCACAGCTTGCTTCTCTGCCCTGGCTGGCTAACCCTCAGGGGCTCTTCCACCCCAGCTCTCTGGGGCAGTGAGATGGGACGATGCCAGCGTGGAGCCTGGGTGCTGCCTCCAGCCTCAGCCGGCCCCGTGCCTGGAGCAGGTACCCCATGAGTGGGCATCTCAGTGGTTCCTGGCCCCTGGGACAGCTCCAGCCCTTTGTCTGTGCTGGTAAAATGTCTGGCTAACCCTGCAGAGGCACAGGCCTGGGAGTGAAAGGAGAGGGGTTGCAGCAGACCTGCCTGCAAGGGAAACACTAAAACCCCAGCCACCCCTTGCTAAACAATGAGAGTGTTCCCTAAAACCAGCTGCTGCCTTGGGCAGGGGGATGCTTGGAGAGATCTTCCCCTCATCAGGACCTCAGGCTCCTCAAGCAGCCACTCAGCACTTCCCTCCAAACCGTTCTGAGAAGCAGCAGCAGCAGAGCCTTCATCTCCCTAACCCCCAAAACCACGTGGGAAGAGCTGACTGTGTTATGAGCACAGGGCAGAGGATGGCAATTCCACCCCTGAGCGGGGCCAGGAGCTTGGAATCCATCGGTTTTTCTGCTGGAAACAAACCCAGACCCCCTGTGAGGCCCTGCAGAACGGGGTGGTGCTGAAACATCCATTCCCAAAGCAGAAGGACTGGGGGGTTGATCTGTGAGCTTCTGCCCCCCCTCTGTGCTCTGAGGTGGCGGCCGAGTCCCTGACCCAGCCTGTTGGAATCGGCCTCCAAATCAGGGCTCCTCCACAAGAGCCTCACTGCTGCTGCTGCTGCTGGAGTCTGGTGTTCAGACAGAGCCAGACTCCATCACTAGGAGCTCCCACCAGTTTATCCCAGTGCATGGGGCGCTGCTGAGGCGGGGGACAGGCTGTGGCAGGGCAAGGACACAACACCCCATCCTAAAAGGAGAAGGGATGAGTTGGGTTCCCCCTGTGCTAGGGCAGGTCTGTGCCGTGCCAGGACCAGCTGGTGGGGTGAGCACGGGCATGGGGAGCCCAGCTCTCCTGTTGGGAGACACTGGGCAGGCTGGTGCCAACGCTCCCTGGGAGGTGTCGCTGCCCCCTGGACGCGGGTTCAAGCAGCCTGGTGCTGTCCCCAGCTGGGATCAGCTCTGGTGTGGTGAGGGGCTGGCAGAGCGAGGGGGAAGCTGACAGGGACCGGTGGGTGCTGGGTGCTGGTGTGTGGCACCCGGGGGTGCACACAGGGGGGTCACACGCTGAGCTCTGCATCCTCAACGCGCCCACGCCGAGGGTCTGTGTGTGTGTGTGTGTGTGTGTGTGTGTGTGTGTGTCCACTTTGGGCTGCCTGGGGAGCCTGTGACAGGGACCAGCTGTGAGCAAACGTCCCCCTTGGTGGTGATGGGGGGATGCGACACCAGCGGGTCGGGGCGATGGCTCAGGTTGGGACTGGGTGGATGGTGCTGATCTGGTGATGCTGGTGGGGATGGAGGGGGTGAGAGCATCCAGTGTGGGCACAGGGTCTGGCTTTGAGGGGAAGGTGCCCTGTGCAGCCAGCCTGGGCTGGAAGCAGCCCCAGCAGCCCCAGCAGCAGCAGGGGAGGCAAGTCGAAAGCTGGGGATGGTAGTTCCCCCCCTTGCCAAGCCCCTGAGGAGGGGACTGGCCGTGCTGGGGCGGGCAGCCTGGCTCCCAGAGCAGGGGAGAAGGGAAGCGGGTGTTTGGGACTGTTTGGGGCAGAAGGGAACGAGCTGAAGACGATGTCAAGCTCTGTAAATATTTATCAGATGAATGAGAGCAGGGCTTGGAAACGTTAGACAGCTGAGAAATGGCTGTTTTCATAATTCTCCTGATAAATTGGAACGTAGGGCAGGGGGGTGGGGATGGGTCAGGGGAGCTGTTTGGAGATTTGGGGCTTGAGAAGCTGTCCTGGGCTGGGATGGGGCCGCAGCCCATGAGCCTGGGCCTTTGGCCTCAGGGATGAGGATGAGGAGCAAAGCTGTCTCTTGCCTACCAGGACGCTGGGGCAGCCTGACAGGACTCCATAGCGTGTGCAGGACTGGTTTCAGTGGGACACGTGGGAGGCAGAGCAGTCCCTTGGCAGACTGGGGCTGCTCAGTGGAAGCCACCAGAGTATTGGTAGGACAAGAGAGGGACCCTGAGCTGACCAGTAACCCCAGCCCAGCTTGCTGATCCCCCTCCTGCCTTGGCCACCCTGCTCAGGCTTGGGGATCCAGAAGGAAAAGGGACCTGGTTCTCCTGGTTTGGACCTAAAATCCCTCCCACAGCCGAGCCCAGGGGTAGCTCTCACTCGGGGCTGGGGCTGTGCCGACGCTCAGCCCTCCCTGCTTCTCCATCCAGCATCTACAGCTCGGTGCTGCAGCAGAGCAGGACCAGACTAGCCCCTGCTTTGCAATCCAACCTCTGCATCTCCTTGGAGCCCTGCCTGGGCGAGGACACGGCTCTGACTCACGGAGGCACCAGGGGCTGCTGGCAGGGAGGGAGTGCTGGGGCTTGGCAGGTGAGCCCGGGGGAAGCTGCACAGCTCTCAGATGTGTTTGCAAGCTTGGAGCCTGCACGTAGGGCTGATTAATTGCTGGGGATCTTGGAAGGGCTGCCTGCGTTGGCTTTTTGGTTGGTTTTTTTTTTTAAATAGTGTTATTTAAACAAAACTTCGCTGTTCCCCTTTAAAGGAGACATCTGGGCTCAGTGTGGTGGGTGGGTGGGGAAGGGGCGTTGAGAGCCGAGCTGGTCCTGGGGAGCTGGATGCATGGGAGGAGTTCCCTCACTGTGGGGAACTCAGGAGGCTGCTCCCCTCTTTGCCAGGCTGGCAAAGCTCAGACCTGGGCACAGGGCATGCCCATCCTCCTGGCCATGCCCCCCTTCCTGGCCATGCCCACCCTCCTGGCCGTGCCCATCCTCCTGGCCATGCCCATCCTTCTGGCAGTGCCCCCCTTCCTGGCTGTGCCCACCCTCCTGGCCATGCCCATCCTTCTGGCAGTGCCCCCCTTCCTGGCTGTGCCCACCCTCCTGGCCATGCCCATCCTTCTGGCAGTGCCCACCTTCCTGGCAGTGCCCACCCTCCTGGCCATGCCCCAGCCAGCTGGATGCATCGCCCAGGGAGGCTCAGGGAGGGTGGGGTGCTCCTCTGGCTCAGACCCGTGGGGGTCTCGCCCCCTTTTAGCTGCAGGGAGGCGAGCTGAGGTGAGCTCCTGCTTCTCTGCAGCTTCCAGGTGAGGATGCTTCCGGGATAATAAACCATCACAGCTTGTGAACAGCTGCCCCACAGGTTCACTGGGAACACTGGTATTCCTGCTGGTGAGGTGAACAGGGGAAAATGGGGAGGAGAGAAACCTTCCTGCCTCAGCTCCTAAAGCATCTCCCAGCTCCCCGGGGCCGGGTAGAAATACCTGGCCCGCGCAGGCTGCCCCATCAGCGCTCTTTATGGGATGTCTCGGGCCTTTCCTGCAGCACCGGGGAGCGGGCGCTGGGTGGGATGGGCGTTCGGACCGCGCAGCCCCAGTCTGGCCCTTCCCAGCAGCTCTCAGGCTCTGGGATCTCCGGGGCAGGTGGAGGCAGGGCAGAGGCAGGAATAAAGCCAGGCTCTTTATTTATTTGCCTTGTAACACCCTGCCGTGCTCACCTCTCAGGAAGTTCCTCTCTGCATCCCCGGTACCCGGCCCCTTCCCGGGGCTCCTTCCCGGTGCTCGACCCCTTCCCGGGGCTCCTTCCCGGTGCCCGGCCCCTTCCCGGGGCTCCTTCCCGGTGCCCGACCCCTTCCCGGGGCTCCTTCCCGGTGCCCGGCCCCTTCCCGGGGCTCCTTCCCGGTGCCCGACCCCTTCCCGGGGCTCCTTCCCGGTGCCCGGCCCCTTCCCGGGGCTCTGCCCCCGGTGCCTGGCCCCTTCCCGGGGCTCTGCTCCCGGTGCCCGACCCCTTCCCGAGGCTCCTTCCCGGTGCTCGACCCCTTCCCGGGGCTCCTTCCCGGTGCCCGGCCCCTTCCCGGGGCTCCTTCCCGGTGCCCGACCCCTTCCCGGGGCTCTGCCCCCCGTCTCCACAGGGCTTCGCTTTCCTCCCCCCCCCGCCGCTGTGTCGGCAGGGGGTGTGTGTGCCCCCCCAGCCTGCGCAGGATGCCCCTGTCAGCACCTTCCGAACCCCGCTCCCGCGCCGGCCCGGCGGGGCAGGGGCTGGGCCAGGGGGCCCCGGGATGGGGCTCTTCCCCCGTCCTTCCTTTCAGAGGGAAGAACCCCCTCAATTAACTTCATTAACAGCCTGGGCTGCTCTGCCCGTGCTGCCGGCAGCCCCTCCGGCAGGCAGCGAGCCGGGGATGGGGTGATGCTCTCTTTGGGTACCGCAGGAGCAAGCGCCAGCCCCGCAGCCCAGCACAGCCCCCCAAACCTTTCTTGGGAACACAAGCCCAGCCCTGCCCCAGCAGCTGCAAGGCCTCCAGAGCCCCCCCCTCCCCAGGCAGGGCCTGGGAAGCAGACATCCCTGCCGGCTCCCCCCCCCGTGCAGCCCTGGCAGGGAGAACCGCTGCGCTCAGCTGAGGGCAAGCTGCGATCCGCTCGGGGTCCCGCGGCTCCGGGGGACGGGGCTTTCACAGAGCTGATAAACAAAAGCTTTCTGATAGAAACCGCGGTTTTAAAATGCAACACGATCGTTTCCCCTCGCCCCCCCCCCCCCCAGGCTCGGGTGCAGCCTGGGAGCGCCCCGGGGCTGAGGCAGGGGGTGAAACACGCAGGTCCCGGCTCTGCCCCCGGCAGCGCTTGCCTGTGGCTCGCTCTGAGGCTGGCAGGCGCTCTGAGCTGAGGCACCGGCTTCAAAAGGGGCTCCTTGGGCGAAGGGAACGTTGCTATTCATGTAAATCTGGTTGGTATCTCAGGAAAATGCTCTTGGCTGAGCTCCTGCCTGAGTCTGGAAGCACCGAGCTGTGGGAGAGAACGCTCCTCTGGAAAGCTCTGCCTGCCCCAAATCCCTCTTGGCTCTGCCTCCTCCCCAGCCTCCGGCATTCCCAGGCTGGAGCATCAGCCTCTGCAGCCCTGCTGGGTTGTGCTGGACCCTCACATCCCCCCCCCGGGTGCTGGGGGGTCCTCCTCTGCAGTGTCAAACCAGCCCTGAGGTGCACCGTGCTGGGGATGGCAGGACAGTGAGCATCTGTGCCGTGGCTTTGCTGTGGGAGCAGGGCACAGGGTCCAACTGGCTGCAGATGGAGCCCAGTGCTCAGGGATGCACATCTCCTCCTCTTCCTCCCTGCAGCTGCACGATGCTTTCCTCCCCACCAGTACTCCGTGCTCCAGGCTCCCCCAACCATCCCCATTTCCAAAAGGGTCTGTGAGCTGCTGGGATGCTCACAGGGGGCTGGCTTCACAGGCCAGCCCCCAGCACCATCCTGCCCTCTGCTCTGGGTTTTATTCCACCTTGTATAACCAGGGAGCTCCTCTGGGGAAAGGACCTGCTTTTATTTCCCCTCTTACCCTCACCTGGGTGTGTTGCTGCTGGCACCAAACACATTCCACGTGGAAGATAATGAAGGAGTGTGCTGGGAACTACAGACACACCAGAGGGACAGGGCCCCAGAGATGCCCCAGGGAAGGAAAACCCAGTTCACCCACAGGGAAACCCAGCAGCAGCAGCAGCTTGTAAGGAAGCTGCAAGGAGAGAAGCAATACCTGGGGGGCTGCTCCCACCCCCCTTCCAGACTGAGGGGACCACAGCTGTGATTCAGCCCCATCAGATGAACCCAACACACAGCTGCAGCTCCCCCAAAACCTCCTGGCTCTTTGCCCCTCTGGTGCTGCTGGGGATGCAGCGGAGCATCCTGGGGATGGGTGGTGAATCCTGCTGCCCCCTCTGCTCTGCCTGCCCAAAGATAAGCAGCAGAGAGGAGAAGCTGCTTTCTAAGGGCACAAGTCAGTATTGATTGTGGTGGAAAGGAGAGACTGATATCAGGAAGGGTGATAATAACCCCCCCAGTCTAAACTTTTTGTGTGGCCCAGGATGAAAAGAAGTGCCCAGGCACACACAGCCTGTGCTGGTTCCTTTGGCTGTGTAGGAACCAGTCCCCCTGAGATGCTTGCCTGGGTTTCCTGGGCACCCTGCTGAGGTTCTGATGTCCCACTTGCACCAAGAATATTGAGTGTGGAACCTGAGTGTCACCTGTGCCAGCAGCTGATGGGGACTGAGAGTGGGGGGCCCAGACCTCACCCCAGGGGGAGCAGGAGCTCCTGGATGAAGAACAGTGGGGTGGGGACAGGGGAGACACAGAGCTGTGGGTGTCTTCAGTGGGGGGAGGGCAGCAGCCAGGTCCTCTCTTGGAGCTACCTCAGAGGGTGGCTGTGCTGTCAACCTGCTGGGCAGGGCTGTGTCTAGTGGGGGCAAGGCTGGTGGCTGCTGAGAGTGCAGCTTCCCCAGCTGCAGCCCCAGAATGTTAAGCCCCAGAAGGTTAAGGCAAAACGCTATGAAAACAGGCGTTTGGGTAAATGGGAACCTCCCCCCAGGGAGAAGACCAGGGAGCACGTGCAGAGCCCCAGCACTGAGGGTGACAGTGGGACCCTGCATGAGACCGGGCAGTGCTGTGGAGCAGATCTCTGCATAGGGGCCAGCAGCGTCCTGGGAGACCCCTCAAGGGGGTGGAGAAACTCAAGGCACCCCTCAGGATGGTGTTAGGGGAATGGGACTGAGGGTGCTCGGGCAAGTCACTGTCCCTGTGCCCATTCCCAGAGGTCCTGCTCCCCAAATTCCTGCTCTTTGGGCCAGTCAGCAGGGACTGCTCAGGAAGGAGATGCTTGCTTAGTAGGGCAAGCATTAGTGAGAGTGGAAACCTTTCTGATTAATCAATAAGTTAAATTACTGCTCATTAAATCTCCACAACTCTTGCCTGTCTAACTGCAGCCATTAACTAATTGACTCTTCTGGGTCCTCTGCCTGGGCTCCTCCTGGTTCCAGGCTGGCTGTGTGCAGCCTCCCCAGCAGAGCACCAGCAGTGTTTCAGCACTGGGAACCCTGCAGTTAGCCAAGGCTGGGATCCGGGTTCTGAGTCCTGGGACACACTTTGGGATGGCTCCATCAGCCTCCCCGGGCATCAAGGCATTGCCTCACCATCCCATCACTGCACTGGGTTGCTGGGTCCCCTCTCTCCAGGGTCCTGGGAGGGGTGTCCCCTCTGGCTCCTCTCTGGATTCCCCAAACCCAGCTCCTCTAACAGCACCTCAAGGCAGCTCTTCTTCCTCTGCACAGCACATCCCACCCAATTTACTCTTCTGAAGTGCTGTAAAGCTCCAAAGTTTGCTCCTTCCAAGACCTCAAGGCTTGGGGTTCTGCTCTGGAACAAGAGGCTCTGGTGAGAGGTGGGAAAGGTGATGAGGAAGAGGAGGGAAAGGTGATGAAGAAGAGGAGAGAAAGGTGATGAAGAGGACTGGCTGTGGGAATGATATCCAGAGGGCCAGAGCTGATGGACTGGGAGCGCCAGGAGAGGGACAGGACCGGTGCCTGTCCCGGTGCTTCATCCAGACCTGCCAGCCTGGAGGGTCACCCACACGGGTCACAGGCTCCTTCCCATGACACAGCCAGGCCAGGGGATGAATCTGAAGCACACACATTTTCCTTCCCCCCTTCCAGGCCTGGGAGAGGCTGGGAGCAGCTGGTGGATATTCTCAGAGACAGAGATAAGGCACCGGCTGGCACATCTCTCCTTGCACATGGCTCCTTGCACACGGCTCCTTGCACATGGCTCCTTGCACATGGCTCCTTGCACATGGCTCCTTGCACATCTCTCCTTGCACATCTCTCCTTGCACATGGCTCCTTGCACATCTCTCCTTGCACATGGCTCCTTTCTTTCCCTTTTTCTTTCTCTTTTTTTAATCTCTGCAAAGCCAACACAGCTTTCAGCAAACCCTCCCCAGGGATGAACCTCTGAGTCACCTGGGTGGGTGGGTTTGGGCCCAGGGTGGGTGGGTTTGGGCCCAGCCCACAGACAGACCCCCGAGCTGCCTCTGGAGAGGGAAGGCTGAAATTCACATCATCCCCAGGAACTGATGCGCTTATCTGCGTTGTCTGCTCAGCATCTAATGAACTAATGAAATATGCAACAATTCAGCTATAGAACAGACCTCACTTTTAAATTAGCACTAATTAGAGATAATTATCTTGGCTGGTTTGATGTTTCTGTGTAATGAGCCTGGGTTTTCTTTGTTAGGGATCGGTGTGGTCAAATCCATGACGCGTCACGCTGCATCCCCACAAGTGCCTCTTATCCCTGGCCTGGCTCTCCAGCTCCAGATCTGCTCTTCCTCTTGATGCCATTCTGCTTGGCTCTCTTCTTGATGCCCCTTCATCGTGGGGGTAGAAGGATGCAATGTAATGCCCAGATAAAGGGCCAAAGTCTCCTCATCCCTGTCCCCGTCCCCATCCCCATCCCCTCCCTCATCCCTGTCCCCATCCCCTCCTTCATCCCCATCCCCTCCCTCATCCCCGTCCCCGTCCCCATCCCCTCCCTCATCCCCATCCCCTCCCTCATCCCCGTCCCCATCCCCATCCCCTCCCTCATCCCCGTCCCCATCCCCTCCCTCATCCCTGTCCCCATCCCCATCCCCTCCCTCATCCCTGTCCCAAGCCAAAGGACACCCTGAGCACAGCCTGAGGACAGCTGGGCAGCAGGACACAGGGGCTGTGCCCCTTTCTGTGTGATCCATGCTCTAGGTGCTGAGGACTCCAGGCATTCCCTTCAAACAATAAATCACTCAGCTCCTGCCTGTCCCCTGGTTGGGAGGGTGACATGGCCTCCATGTGCCATGGCTGGGATGCACCGTGCTCTGTCCCCAAACACCCCTGTCACCATGTGCCTGGCTGCTGCCTGCCATCCCTGTGGTCAGTGTGGCACGGTGCTTCACTCAATGGGGTCTTCCAAGGGTGCAGAACGCTGTGGTATCGAGGTGATCGATCACACACAGCCAGATTACCTTTCCTATCCCATAATCAGTAATCTGCCATGGATCCCTGGTTTTCCAAGGGAATGGGAACAGCCTGGCTGCTGACAAGCTGCTGCAACGTGCGATGGAACGATGCAGCCTGCGACCCCAAAGCAGGCACCCGTCCTTCCTGCTCCTCCTGCAGCCACGGGAGCTGTGGGGACAGGAGCAGGACAGCCCAGCATCATGGGGCAGGACAGCCTGGGCATCACCAGCCCAGTACCAGCCCAGAGCAGAACTGGTGCTGCAGGGACCCCCCTGCTGTGCACTCAGGGCTGTGCAAAGAGCACAAAGCCCAGGGACAAAGCCCAGCATCTCCTGGGGAGCAACCTGGGCTTGACTCTTCCTTTACAGAAAGAGCAGTGAGGGGCTGGAACAGGCTGCCCAGAGAGGGGGTGGGTGCCCCGTGTCTGGGGGGGTTCCAGGCCAGGTTGGATGGGGCCCTGGGCAACCTTGTGTAGCTCCAGGCCTGAGGTTGGTGTCCCTGCCTGTGGCAGGGGGTTGGAGCTCTGGGACCCTTGGGGTCCCTCCCAACCCAGACCATTCTATCATTCTATGACGTGAGCTCTGAGCCTGGAGCCACCACAGACGAGCCTGGCTGGGGGACCCAGGGAAGAGGCTTTGTCCTGTGGCTGCAGCCTCTGCTGGCTGGTCCTGGGGAGGGAGGCACAGACACTAAGGGGGAGAGCACTGATCTCCTGGGAGCAGCCAGCATCGCTCATGGTCGTGGTGTTTGAAGTTATTGGGGGAGCAGCTCGATCCCATGGGGAGCACAGAAAGCAGCACTCCTGCCATCCGTGGGATCTCTGGCCCCAGGGATGGGAATTTCACTTTTCAGAGTGAAAAGCAGAGCAGCATTCATGGGCACAGTGATTGCTGCTGATGCCATCTGACCATGGATAAATGCAGGAGGCGATTTCAGGCGCCTTCCAGGTGCCCCTGCCTTCACAGAGGATTCCTTTTGCCCCCCCTGCACTGCCCAGCCCCACCTGCAGCATCCCCCCCAGCCCCAAGCCTCACACTGCAGCGAGGCCCCAAAGAGCAGCTGATTTCCACGGACAGACACATCCTCCCCACCCCCCACGGGCTCTGCCTGCTCACCCCTGCCCCCCATGCAGCCCCTTGCCCAGTTGGGGTGGTTGGCTGAGGCTTGGGAGCTGCCTGCCCACTCTTCCCACCCCCCCAGCTCCGAGGTACCAGTGTCCCCCCCAGCTGTAACCAGCAGCAAATCACTCTGTGTGTGTACACAGCGACTGTCTTGTACAGGCAGAGCTGCTGTCAGCGCTGACAGGCCCGTGTTGGGATTTGCATTTCAGAAGGAGCCCACAGCCAGGCTCCATGTTGCACATCAATTCTGCTCCTCACATCTGCATCTGGCTCACAGCAGGAGCAGCATCCCCATCCCCATCCCCATCCCCATCCCCATCCCCATCCCCATCCCCATCCCCATCCCTCCCCCCTGGGCACGCTGTGTCAGTGCCTCACCGCTCCCTCGCCTGGCTCAGCAGCAGCAGGAGCAAGGTGACCCCTCGGTGGCTTCAGGGAAACTCCTGGGGACCAGCCCCTCATGGCCAGTTTGGTACCTGGTGATGTCCCCAGGGGGACACGGTGCCTTCAGCCTGAGGTCCTGCCTCAGAGCCAGCTGAGCCATGACTGACACTGGGCAATGTGACCCCCCAGAGCTGTAGGGAAGGGAAATAACCACACAGCAAACTTAGGGAAGTGCCTTTCCTTGTCCTGCTGCTTCCTCCCCTGAAAGAGTCCCTTCCACCCACCCTCCTGTGGGTGGGAGCATCCTGCCTGGCACCAGGCACTCACCCCACGCAGCCCCACGGTGCCAGGGCTGCAGAGCACGGGCTGGAGGATGCCTCTCCCTGTGTCAGGGCTCCCAAAACCAGCCTGCAGTCAAGGAGGGAAAGTTGGCAGGACCCCTGCTGCTTGTAAACAAGGCATCAGGTCCCAATATCCCCCCACCACACACTCCTCACTGCATCCATCCTCCCTGATGGCTTGGCACGTTTCCTCCCAGCCAAGGGGGGGTTCGGTTCTGTGGAAGGAGAGGAAGCAGCTTTCTCAGGTGACTGTACCTAAACCTGAAACCATCCTTCAAGCTGGGCTGTCTGGGGGGGTGATCTCACTGCCCCAGCCCAGCCTGAGCTAAGGCAGCATTACCCAGCCATTCCTTTGGCACCAAAGCAGGCACGTCCCCCAGCGTTCACAACATCCCAGCAGCACAGATATCCCCCCCTAGGAAGGGGAACTGTCTGCACAGGGTCTGAGACTCCTGTTAACTCCTGCAAGGCTGACAGACACTGGCTGGTTTGGATTCTCTCCTGCTCACCCCCAGCTGGTGACCCCGGGTCCTCCCTGGTGCCAGGTCACACCTGGTGTCACCGGAGCACCCACAGCCCAGCACCCACCTGAGCACCCACAAATCTGCCCTGTGCCAGGCCTCCCATCTGCCTCCCCCTGTGCCCCACTGTCTGTAACACAGGGGGAAGAGGATGCTCTCCCCCCATCAGGAAACATCTCCCCTGAGCAGCTGCAAAAGCAGCGTCAAGGCAGCTGTGGCACAGCCGTGCTGTGACGTCAGGCAGAGCATCAGGTGGGTGCTGGTGTCAGGCAGAGCATCCCCACAGCACGACCTTGCTGGACACACCAGAGCACCCAATGCTGCGAGTTCACAGGCAGAACACCCACGGGTGGCTGTGCCTTCTGCAGTACGAGCCTGCCAAGGGGTGCTGGGCACGTCCAAGAGGAGGGCTGCCAGGTTGGGTGCTGAGGAGGGGGTCCCTGCTGCCAGGAGGGGGGCACGAGCAGAGCAGGGCGTGGGGAGCGCAGGCTGGTTTGGCCCAAGGCGTCGCTGGGTGCTTGGGGACAGGCACAGGCAGAGCAGCCCCGCTCAGCCCCACACGTGGCTGTTTCCAGCCCTGCTGCCCAGCACCCCCCCCTCGCCTCCCAGAGCCGTACCCCAGCCTTCAGGGAAGGTGCAGGTGCTCTTTCATCTCGCCCACTGACAGCTTTGCTGACAGGGCAGCTTTCCTCCTTGAAAGCCTTTGTCTTGCCTCTTGCTCTGGCAGGGCTTGAGACCCCTGCTGCAGCCCCTCCAGGCTCCTCTCCACCTGCCCTGGCACACACTGCTTTGAGAGGAGCGTGGCAGCTTAACCCTGCCCAGAGCATCCTGCCTCCCCAGCTCTGCACGCTCCTGAAGCCGGGTTATGGGCACAGGGCACCCTGGAAAGGTGAAGGGAAGATGCTCTGCACAGCCAGTGCATCCCTCTGGGCAAGAGCCTCCCAAAGATACCACCAGAGGAGACAAAGCACCCGCTCCCCTGGTGAGGATCCTTCCACTCACCCTCCCTCTGACTGCCCCCGGGGGATCAGCTTGGAAATGCCAGCACTGCCCTGCTTTTCATGGGTTTTTTGGGGTTTTCCCCCTTCCATCCCCAGCATCCTGCTGTTACCAACTCAGCAAAGGAGCGAACTCCCCAGGGGCTGCACCCCCAGCCCATGGGCCAGAGCAAAGCCCAAGCACAAAGCTCTGCTGGGAACACAGCTGGTCACCACTTCCCTGTGGCACAGGCAGAGCCTGGGCAGGGGGAACAGAGACATGGGGGGCATGGAGACATTTGGGGGGGCACAGAGGCATGGGGAGCAGTGCCAGGCAGAGCAGAGCCTGCAGCATCCAGCACCGTGCCCACTCCAGCAGGTCAGCATCCCTGTGGGTCAGGAGCTGGGTGCACTGGAGGAGGAAGAAAGCAAGAAAAGAAGGTGCTGGAATATCACAAGAGGGAACTGGGGTTTCATTACCCTAACCCAGGGGTGTTAGCCTTACAGGGAGAAAAAGCATCAGATGATTATCCTCTAAACAACAGCAGAGAGGAGACACAGTGAGCAAGCTCCTCTTCCCTCCTTCCCAACATCTGCCTCCCATCGTCCTGCTAGCTCAGGCTGCTACAGGCTCCTTTAATACCCTGCCAGAACTTTCCAGAAACACTGCCTCTGACCCCCAGGCTGCCAGCACCCACCCCAAATTAAACATGCAAGTGAGCAAGGAGCACAAGCATTTGAGGAGAAGAAAGGTCAGGCTGTGCTTCACACACGGGCTGCTGCCCCCCAGGAAGGGAGGTGTGGAGACAGACCCCACTGTGGGAGCAACCCCCCAGCCCACCCAAGCCCTGGGGTCCAGGGGCAACCAGGCATGGGCACACTCAGGGGGTAAAGGCAAAAAGTCCTCCTCCTGCCCAGCACAGCAGATGTGATGGGGAAACAGCCCTGGTGCCACCCAGCTGCCCCCCAGCAGCAGCTCAGGGTCAAAGATGCACCCATCCCACCAAACCCATCTCAGCCCAGCCCAGCCCAGCTCCCCTCCTCCCCAGCAGCTACAGCATCTGCCCAGGGCTCCCAGTTCCCAGGGAGCTGCTCTGCACCCACTCACATGTGAGGAGTCCCAGCTGGCCCCAGGCATCTCTCAGCAGGAGGTTTTTATCTCCTAATTGGCACATCCCCATGGAAAGGCATTTAGGGAGATGCTGGTGCTCTCAGGAGGTCCTTCTCCCATGGAGCAGCCTATGGAGGGGCATGCTGGAGGGTGGTGATGGGCTGGCTGCATCCGGAGCCCTGAGGCTGGGTCCAGGGAGCACCAGGGGCTGTATCCCTGGGGATGTGAGGGGCTGGGTCCAGGGAGCACCAGGGGCTGTATCCCTGGGGATGTGAGGGGCTGGGTCCAGGGAGCACCAGGGGCTGTATCCCTGGGGCTGGGTCCAGGGAGCACCAGGGGCTGTATCCCTGGGGTTGGGTCCAGGGAGCATCTCTGATGCTCTCTGAGTATCAGGGACAAGCAGGGAGGTGGGGAAGGGGGACACAAAGCAGGGGAGGGACCAAACTTTGGCAGCAAATGCACCTGCAGGAATATTCCCCTGGTCTCTGCTCTCCCATCCCCCAGGGAGCAGAGGCAAAGGCTGAAGAACACCCAGGGGGGCTGAAAGCCCCTGTGAACCAGCACCACTGACCCAGGTAAATCCACAGTGATCTGTGCCTGTGAGGGCCCTGCCCAGGGAAGAGAAGCCAGGCTTGGCTTCTGGGAGGGAGGAAACTGCAGAGGAGCTGGACTGGGACCAGCTCTGTGAAGGTACCCCCCACCCCATCCCACTCTGGACACAGACCCCTCACATCCCCAGGGATACAGCCCCTGGTGCTCCCAAGGAATGATCCCCCTGGACTCATCCCAAGCCATCCCTGCAACCGCAGCACCTCGGGGCCCTGGGGGCAAGGTGCCCCCTCCCCTCTGCACCCCCCAGGTCCCTGCCTGTATCAGGGGTCTGAGGCTTAAATAACTATGTGGCTGTGTCAGTAAACACACCGTGTGCAGCTCCAGAGGCAGGGTAATGGCTGGGAAGCCAGGCTTGACCTTGGTGACATTTCAGATTAGTTCTGGTGCTTTGGGGGGGTTGTGCTTGGGCTGGGTGTGGAGAGAAGCCTGAACATTCATCACACGAAGGGACACTGGGCAGGGGAGAGGACAGGCCCTGCAGACCCCAGCATGGCTCTGGTCCCTCTGCCCAGCTTCCAGCACGAGCCAGGACGTGAGGGCTGGTGTCTGTTACAGGGAGGGGATGGATTCATCCCACCAGCAAGGGCTCCTCGGGGGTCTGCATCGCTGCTCCTGCCTGGTGGTCCCACTGCTCATCACCACACCGGGGGCTGGCAGTGGGGGCACACAGGGATGGGGGTGGGAAGGGGAGAGATGAGGCTCTTTGCTCCCTGCTGCCTTCCCTGGTGGGAGCAGCTGCATGGGGGGCTGTAGGGGGACCTCAGGGTGGGCACAGGATTGGGGACCTCAGGGTGGGCACAGGATGGGGCCTCTGCTGAGGACTGGGGAGAAGTGTTTGGGTAACCCTGGCCAGTGGAGTGACTCAGCCTCCTGACAGCCCTCCGAGACCTTTGCCACTCCACCTAAACAGGGATTATTTCATCCTCTCAGAATGGCTTAAGCACTAATAAAAGGCATTAAAAATTAATTTTCCACGCTGTCTGTTGGTGTTTCTTCCATCCCTGGAACGGGCTCAACAAGCAGAACTGATCAGCAAAACCCAGACAACATCCTCCCTGCTAATGCCCCCCTGGCACAGGCACGCTGCTCCCCCCAGCCCAGCGTTCATCCCTAGGGGGGCTGTGCAACTATTAACATCTCATCTTCCTCCCTCCCTTGGAAAGGAGGAAAAACCAGCCACAAAAAGGGAAAGGATTTGTTGGCAGCTGGGTGATTCGCTGTGGCTGTCAGGGCTGCTCCTCTCCCCCCCCATGTCAAACATCATATGCAAAGGGAATTTGTACAGGAGCTCGCAGGCATCTCTGTGCACAGGGACCCTCTGCCAGCAGGGAGGGCTCTGCTCCATCCCCCCCAGGCAGGAGGGAGGCTTCTGGGCTGGGAGCTGGGGGAGCAGGGGGGTGCAAAGCAGCAGGGCTCAGTGGGTCAGCCTGGTATGGTGGGCTTTGGCCAGGGCACAGTGGGCTTCAACCAGGGCTGGGGAGACTCTTCCTCCAGGTCAGGAACTGCCCAAAAAAAGGGGCTTTAACCCCTTTGGCTGGTGCTTTTACCAGCGGGCAGGTGGCTGGTGTCAGCAAGGCAGGATGGAGGGATCACCTGCTGGGGGGACCATCGAGGCTTTCATACCCACTGCACGGCCCCCAGCGCGGTCCCACCCCGCTGCACGGGCACCCACCCCCCTGCAACACCCTGCGTGGGGCCGGGGGGGTCTGCCACCCCCACAGAGACCTGGACCACCAGTCCGGGAAAGGCACCAGCACCCCGTTCCCAGCCAGCACCACCACTGCCATGCCTGCCTCAGATCCACCCAATTACAGCTAATTAGCTTTTCCTGCCATAAAACCCTAAGGAGACAATGGAGGAAAAGCCTCCTGCCTTTGACAGTAATGAAGTTAAATAGATATTTATTTATCCTTTTATTAGACAAACCAATTATAATTTCACGCTTGGAATGGCTAATTTCTCCGAGTGATGTCAAAGCACATGGATCTGCTCACGTAAGGCACAGCCCAGGCTGGGCAGCATCGCTCCCCCTCCTCACAGCACTCCCCCTCCAGTACTTAAATATACTCTGCTGCACCCATTCACACGGTGGTAATTACAGATAGGCTGAAATGCAGCTGTTAGGACAGAGATCCTGGTTGTTTATCGGCTCCGGGTTTCCTTGGGAGGGATGGGATGGGATGGGATGGGATGGGATGCTGAGCGATTGCTGGGGCTGGGGGAGGTTTGTTTCCCATCCCTCCCCCCCCACACACACACCGGCTCTGTGACCTGGGAAAGCCCAGCCTGGCATTTCCCATCGAGCTGCCACCCAGCCAGGGACCGCGGCAAGGCTGCGGATGGATGGACGGACAGACAGACAGACAGACAGACAGACGCCTGGGGTGCAAACCCCCTTCGCACCCACCGGCACCTCAGCGGAGCAGGAGCGCCTGCCCTCCCCCAGCACGAGGAGAGCAGCGCCCATCTGGCACCCCAGGTTCTTCCTTCTTCCTCCATCTGGGAAGGGCAGGAGGAGGAGGAGGAGGAGGAGAAGGAGGAGGAGGAGGAGGAGCCGCTGCAGGTGGCAGAGCCCGGGGCGGATGCGGGACAGGAGCCTCGACAGTCAGAGAGATGGCAATTAAGCCACCCTGGTCCCAAGTATTCCCAAATGCCTAATTGGACGCTGGAGGTGGCTGGTAATGAGGGGCCAGGATCTCTTCGAAGAGCACGGTTTAAGTGTTTCCTCGCCCTCAGCTGCTCTCCCCGCTGTCCCGGTGCGCTGCAGCATCCCTCCCCCAGCAGCATCCTCCCCCCCGGCTCAGCAGTGAAACACCCCAGCCCAAATTTCCTGCTCGGACCAGGTTTGCCGCCCGTGTGGCAGGGATGGGGGCTCACCAGGAGGCACAGGGCCCTTGGAAGGGCTGTGCAGGTTTAATCCGTGGGCATTGCTGGCAGGGTGCAGGGCACACAGGAGCCCAGACCGGAGCCTGTCCCCTTTTCCCTGCCCAGTCCCACGCCCCTGGCATGAGGAATGCTGTGGGGTTCACCAGCCCCCTCCCAACAAGTAACCCCCACATGCACCCACCTCTCATGTGGTGGTTTGTGTGAAATGAGTTTGCTAGGGCTCAGCCTGGCCTGCAGCTCCCTGGGCTCCCTTCCCACATTCATCCCATGGGAAATCAGGGATGCCAGGGTCTGAGAGTGCTGTACCCAGCTCTTCCTGTCCTGCCCAGCCCCAGCACACGCTGGCAATCACAGCAGCCCCATCACCACCATCCTTCCCATCTGGGGCAGGCTCTGGTTTCCCTGCCCCCCCCCGCCATCTGGACGTGGGGCTGGGTGGCTGGGGACCATCTGACTCCTCAGCCAAGTGTGAGACACCAGAGAGCACAGAGGGACTTTTTAAAAGTTCATTTTGCTGGCTCTGGAGCTCCAGGGGGTGCGATTCAGCACCCAGCTCAGCTGGGGGTTCAGCTCCAGGCAGGATCTGTGGGAGCACAGTGTGACCCTGCGGTGCTGGAAGCCATCTGGCCTGGCAGCCCGAAGCCCCACAGCCCCAGCTCAGCACAGGTCCTGGTGCTGCTGCTCCTGCCTGGCCCTCTGGCTCTTCATCAACTCCCCTCTCCACATTTAAAGTCCAGGGCTTCCTGCACACCATTCCAGAGGCAGGAGAGAGGGATTTGGGAAACGAGAACTTGCCTTCAGGTGCGGTTCCAGCCGCCTCCTGCCAGCATTCCCAGCTGGTTGCACTGGATGCTTCGAGTTGGAGATGGTTTGGTTCAGGGCTAGAAGGACAGGACGACCCATGAGACACTGGCAGCTTTGTGTCCTGCAGCCCAGGGGCTGGGTGCCTGGGTACCAACCCCCAGTGTACAGATCCTCTCCCAGCCCATCCAGTGTGGCACAGGGGTGTTGAGCTCCGGAGGTGATGGCAGAGCATTGGTGGGACCAGGCCCATGCTCTGCAAGCTGCAGCAGTTGATGCTTTATTCCACCTGTGGGGTCTATCCCCTCCCTCTGCCCAGCCTCCTCTTTGAGTTTCTCTTCCCCAAATCCCTTAAGGGCATCGATCTGAGTGCTGGGCACACAGGGGACCTGGCCACAGAGTTCCCTGTGAGCAGAGCAGCGGGGTCTGGGGCTCTATGGGAGGGGGCTGCTCGCTGCATCCCTCCACACAGCTGGAGGATGAGAGGCCTCTGCTCTCTGGGATGTGCAGGATGTTTTACATCTCCCATCTGCTTCCTGTCCAGCGCTGCCATCTGGCTCTTCCCCAGCCTGGATACCTTCTTCCTGACCCCTCTCTTCTCTGCCAGGGCAGCAGCTCGGGCACATGCGGGGCTCTGCCTTCTGCTGCCGTTTCCCACTCACCCATGGCCAAAGGCTCAGCCTGGCAAGGAGCAAGGGCTGTTTTCTTACCCCCCTGCCCCAGCTTTCTGCCCCAAATGCTGCTGCAGCATCCTGCCCTGCCCTGGTGCTGCCCATGGGGAATGCCCAGTGGGTTGGCTGGACATCCCACTTCCAGCTCCCCCTTTGCTAAACCTGTTTGGGGTGTTCCCAAGCAGCCACTCAGAACACACACCCTGTGAAGAACACAGCTGCACTTTGGCTGCACGAGTGTAACTTCCTAGGATGAGCTGAAAGCCCAGAGCTCCATGGATGGTTTGGGTTTGCTGGTGCAGTGAAATCACCCACTTTAAGTCCAGCCCCTGAGTGATTCATCCTCTGGACTAAAAAAACCCCAAACCAAGTCCCAAACCACAGGAAAAGCTCTGTATTTTTAAACGCAGGAGTGAAGATGGCCTGTAGGATCCCAAAAAAAGAGCAAGACCCTGCGGGGACCCTGGGGGGACAATGGGCTGGGGACTCACTGCCTGCCCCCCGAGACACCCCCCAGCCTGGCCGGTCCCCTGCCCCGGACACCGGGATGCACAGGCCAGGGGACCGGCCTTTTGCCCACCCCCGCGACGAGATTACAGCCCTCCCCGGGGCTGACACCTCCCCCTCCCGCCGCGCTGTGCCCCCGGCTGCCCCCACCCCCGGGTCGTGTCCCCCTCCCCACCCGAGCCATGTCCATCACCATCTCCCGGGCAGCATCCCCCCCCCGCGGGCAGCATCCCCCCCCTCCCCGGGCAGCATCCCCCCCCTCCCCGGGCAGCATCTCCCCCCCCCGGGCCGTGTGCCCCCCTCGCCGTGTCCCCCCCTCCCCGGGCAGCATCCCACCCCATCCCGCCCCCGCAGCGCCCCGCCGCCCGCCGGCAGACACTGGATGGCACTCGCACTCCTTGGCACGGCCGCTGCCACCGGCTTTCTCCGGGAAAAGCACGGCGGGGGCAGCAGTGACCCCTCCCCCTTCCCCGCAGCCCCCCGGGGCCGGGGGTCGCGGCTCCCTGCGCTCCGCGGCCGCTCCGAGCTCGCAGCGTCCGGGCGAAGTGCCGATGGGGAGGAGGCGGGGGAGGGGTGCGGCGGGGGCTCAGCTCCGCCGCGGTGGGGGCGGCTCTGGGGTCCCTCTGCCGCCGCTTTGCGCTGGGAAAGGTGTCCAAGGGCTGCCCCGACCTCCCCAGCCCCGCAGTCCTTGTTCCCGTGCGCCCCCCCAGCCCCTCACAGCCGGGAGGGAGCCCCGGCAGAGCCGCCAGCATCCCCCCCACCACCCCGCTCAGCCCCATCCCCGCGGCCCCATCCCGGTGGCCTGGTGTGAGCGGGGGTCCCCAGCCGGCTGGATCCCCCCCCCCGGCGGGGCACGGGCCCCCCACCCCCGCTGCTGATGTGGGAATTACACCACATCATTTATTAACGGCTCGCTGTCAAGGTTGACAAGCCCCCAAATTAAGTAGCTTAAAAATTCCATTAGCCGAGGTCTTTCTGGTGCCATGTCCTATCTCACTTTTGTTTATCAACCTTCACGGCTCGGAATATCTAGTAGCTGCTCAGCTGTGTCCGTATGGCGGGGAGAGACGGGGGGGGGGCACCGGGGGAAGGGGAAAGTTCACCAGTGTGCAGCACGGCCACGGGCCTCCAAAGGCGCCTGGGAAGCTGATCCCACCATGCTGGGGCACGGGGGGCTGAGCAGCGTGAGGGCAGAGCCTGCATGGGACATGGGGAGGGGGGTCTGTGGGGTGCAGCAGGGAGCAACACGCAATTCGGGAGGGATTTGAGGTGAAGCCATTTCTTGGGTGGAATCACCCAGATTCTCTACCTTTCTTACTGCCAAGGTGGCAAGCTAAACACTGCTCATTGGTTACACACACTGCTCACACCCTATCGACTGGTTAGTGATGAGAACGAGTTCTGATGAGCCCATCTTAGACCTGAACAGCCTCAGTTTACCTTTAATGCCTAACAGCATCCCCACACCTGCTGTTGTGACCCTCTTGTTATGGCTGGTTCCTGACATGTCCCGTTACTCCCAAATCCCTTCCCATAACTGCTCCTTGGTCAGGGCAGCCTGTACCCCTATCAGCAAGGCCGCTGTGTTTGGAGAATGGGATTATTGGGATCCTCTCAGCATGAGGAACTTCTCCTGTCTCATGGGAACAGGAGGAGATTGTCAGGGCCTAAGTCTTGGGAGAAGAGAGCTAGGCCGCACACAGGCCTGCTGTCTGCCCCGACAGGGGTCTGGTTGGAGTTTCAGGCCCCTGAGGCTGTGGTTTGGCCCCCCTGATGCTCCCCACCAGGGTAAGGTGCCCTGCACCCCTCTGCTCCCAAACTGGGGGGCTGCACTGGAGCCCACAGGGGCTGGGAGAAGTCCCACAGGGACAGGGAGATGTGCCTGGGAGGGGCCGGTGTGGGTTTGGGGAGGGGGCACAGAAACCTCGCTTCACTGCACAGGATGCCCAGGGACCGGGTCAGAGAGGTGCTGTGCTGCACAGGTCCTGCCAGCACCCCCAGCACCATCCTGCCAGCACCCCCAGCACCATCCTGCCAGCACCCCCAGCACTGTCCTGCCAGCACCCCCATCACCATCCTGCCAGCACCCCCAGCACCGTCCTGCCAGCACCCCCAGCACCATCCTGCCAGCCCCCCATCACCATCCTGCTGGCACCCCCATCACCATCCTGCCAGCACCCCCAGCACTGTCCTGCCAGCACCCCCATCACCATCCTGCCTGCACCTCCAGCACTGTCCTGCCAGCACCCCCATCACCATCCTGCCAGCACCCCCAGCACCGTCCTGCCAGCACCCCCAGCACCATCCTGCCAGCCCCCCATCACCATCCTGCTGGCACCCCCATCACCATCCTGCCAGCACCCCCAGCACTGTCCTGCCAGCACCCCCATCACCATCCTGCCTGCACCTCCAGCACTGTCCTGCCGGGGCCTCAGAGCAAAGGGGATGGTGCTGCTGTGCCCACACCTTTGTGGAGCAGGCTTCCCACCCATCACTCCCAGCTCAGAGACAGCCTTTGTGCTGGTTCCTTCCGAGCAGAACCTGGGCCAGGGAAGGTCAGAGCAGCCCTGGCAGCCACGGTGAGGTGCCGGCAGCGAGAGGGTTACTGAGTCTGGCACGTGCTGCTTTCGGCTACCCGGATGATGCTGCAGTGGGTCCTCACAAGGGCCTCCATCAGTGCTCACCCATCTCCATCTCACAGACAATGACAGCCTCCCAAAGAGAGGTGAGGGAGCAGAGAAGCTGCATCATGCTGTGCTCACAGAGCCGGCCTGGCCTCCAGCTCCAGGACTCAACCCCATCTGCTGCAAAGCCCCAGCTCCTTCCCGGGCTGAGCAATACGGGTGAGTGCTGTCCCATGGCGTGCAGCAGTGCAAGCTATCTAATGGGCAGGGGGAGCAGCCCCCTGCTCACAGCTGCTCTTCTGCAGTGAGATGCTCCTCCATCAGCACGGGTCCCTGACCCAAAGCACCGTGGCTGCAAGAGCTCTGTCCATCCCTTGCTTCCTGGGACAGCAGTGAGGGATGTGTGGGGATGGGCAGCGGTGCAGATGGCTCCTGGAGGTACCTAGTGCATCAGCTGGAAGGCTGTTCCCCTGAAATCCCAGCCTGATGGGGATATATCAGGAGAGCCAACCAAACTTCAGGAGACAGCTCCAACTCCCCATTTATTTTTAACAGCTGAGTGTGGCTCCTTCCTCTGCTCTGGCAGCAGGAGTGGTGCATCCCATCAGGGACCTGGCTGTGCCCACTCGTGGGGCTCACTCACCTGGGGTCACTCCTGGGGGTGCCAGGTTATCCCAGAACGGGGCTGAGACCCACCATCCCCCCCCTGCTCACCTCGGGGCAGCTGAAACACACCGAACTGAAGATGGCAAAGGTTTGCATGCCAAAGGCTGCTGTGTCAGCAGCTGTGTGTCTGTGTATCTGCACGAGGGATGCTCGGTGGCGTGTGGGTGTGCAGGGACCAGCAGATCCACACACGAAACCCTCCCCTCACCCTGCTGCCTCCCAGAGCAACTCCTGGGTGGGAGGGGAACGAGAAGGCTGCGTGGTAAGTCTAGAGGCAGCAAACTGCTGCTCTCCACCAGGAAGAACCGGCTGGCTTTAAGTTCAGGGATGATGCACGCGGCCAGATAAAACACTCAGCCTTGTGCGAGAGAGAACAGGAGAAGGACAGGAACATCCCGGCTCTGACTGTCCCCCACAGCCCTATTGTCCCCCCGCTCCCCTGGCGAGACACCGGCCTGGGCACGGGGCCGGGCTGCCAGTCCCACACCAAGCGCCAGCATATGCCTGGGAAACCCACTGACCCAAATTCTCCCACCCACAACACGTCCCCCAAGCGAGCAGGAGCGGTAATGAGGCGCAGCAGCGGGTGAATGGCTGGCAGCCGCCGGGGAAGGGGTGCCACGGGCCGGGGAGGGGAGCGCGGGGCTCCATTCACCCCCGCGGGTTTGGGGAGACACCCCCCAGTGCTGGCCGGGGGAGAGCACCCTGCCTCCACCCAGCCCGTCCCCCTGCTCTCCCAGGGCCTCCGCAGCCCCAGGGTGGGGGCGTGGGGGTAGCGGGGGGTGTGTGTGGGGGTCCCGTGGCCCCTGGCTCGGAAGTGATGGCTCCTGACAGGCGCGCTGCGGGAGCGCGGCAGCGTGAAAGCGACCTCATCGCCGCTCATCATGTCAGCCGGGGGACCCGACCCCCGCCGCTGACCTACTTACTGCTTAAAGGAGCAGCCGGGCAGCAAGGGGCTGCGGGGGGCTCGGGGCGGGGGGGCTCTGATCCCTGGGGCCTCCGGACCGGCCGCAGGATGCTGCGATGCTGAGGGTGCCGTGGGAGCAGCATCCCCGACAGTGAAACCTGTGGGGTGCGGGCTGACACGGAGCTGTTTTCTCACCCCTCCATCCCCAGACCCACGCCGAGCACGGCACCAAGCACAACCACGCAGACAGCTGCCCTTTGCAGCTGGCTGCAGCTGCCGGTCATCGTGCTGCTGCTGGGGGTGGCTTGGGGTTTGCCCTCACAGAGAGTGGCACCTCCTTCTGCCAGGCACTGCAAGGGTGCTGGGGGCTTTCCATGACCAAAGCAGGGCCCCTCAAGCAGAGAGCTTGAGGAGGGGACCCTGCTTTGGTCATGGGAAGCTCTGTGCTTGAGGTGAGCACGAATACAAAGCCATTTCCCAGGACAAACACGGGGTCAGCTGGAGATCCCCGATGCTGGGCTGGTGCACGGGCTCTTTACCAAGGACACAGCCCCAGCACTGCTGAGCAGGGTGCTGGCTGCTCCCTGAACCCAGCCAGGGCTGCTTTAGTTCCCACTGAGGGGAACTGATGTGAAGCTTTTATTCCACATGGGGCAGGGCACAGTGATTACTCTTTATTTTTCCCTTAATCCCCCCACCCCACCAAACAAACCAGGAAACTAATATTCCCATTCCTGCCTTGGAATTCGATCACACTGAACTGAAATGAAGGATGTTGCTGCAAACCTCCCCCCCTTATTACAAATTAAGAGTGGCTCAAAGAAGCCTTTTCAGATGGTCAGACGTTGGTTCAGGAGCCACTTCACCCTGTCACTGGGGTTCCTGTGCCTGCAGCTCTCCAGCTGCAGTGCCCAGGGTGTCCTTGCAAACAGAAACTGCTGGAAAACCCCTTCTGTGGGCAGTTTCTCACGTGGAATATTCCCCTTTTGTGTGGGATCAAGGCGAGCCCGCTGCTCACTCCATGTGCCAAGGCACTCTGCCCATGCCACGCTCCCCCCCGGCGAGCAGGGGTCCCAGGGCAGCCTCACCAATGGAGAGCTTCACCCCTGCCCTGTGGCACTGAAAAATTAGGGGGGGGGGGGTGGGCTGTTGTTTTGCTTGTTCAGCATTGCTGTTCTCACTGCTCTGGCCGCTTCCCTTCACAGCTCATCCGGCACTGACAGCTTGAAGCCAACCACAGCCAAAAGGGGATGCTGAGGGCTTCCAAGCAGCGTGTCTGCCTCCTGCTCCCTGGGACAGCATGGGCAGAACCAGAGCGTTTCCACTCTCTGAGGTGCGATCGCCCTGCCATGGGTGGGGGGAACAAGGAACAGTGGTGCAAAAGCCCCTCTGGAAGCACCCCAGGGTGGAAAGGAGCTTTAATCTCCCTGCTTGCTTTGTCCAGAGCCCGAAAGGCTGCTGGGGGAGATGGGAAATTCACCCTGCCCGAGGAGTGCTGGGGGTTAAAGGGGAGTCAGACATGGAGAAAGGTGTAGAATAACATTACTGTGCTGATTATCCAAAATAAAAGGGGGAAGAGTGAGAGGACCCAGCGGTGGCCAACCCACACAGACCTCCCTCCCAGCCCAGGCTCTGCTTCCCTCTTCCCTGTCCTCCAGCAAAGGAACGTCTTGGTTCACTGGGCTGAAGTTTGATGGACTTTGTTTAACTGTTTGTAGACATTGCTAGTGCTAGTGCATGGTGGTGGCACCGTGTGAGCATCCTCCTGCCCTGGGCAGTATGTTACCCTGGAGTGTGACACCCCCTGTGCTTGTATTTGAAAGGAGCCCCACAAGTGATGTGCTCTCAGCAAACGGTGTCAGGGGGTGTCATCAAACCTGATCAGAAAACCTGACGGCCTGACACCAGGAAAAAGGATCAACCAGTGCTGCTGGTAGCTGCTGTCCCAGCACTGCCAGTGGTGTCCGAATGGCCCCTTGCAGTGACCTTGGATGCAGGGATGGGAGCGTTGGTCCTGGCCGGGATGCTGAGCCCGTGGTGCTGCCCACACAGGCAGGTCCCAGCCCTGCCCCGTGCTCTGCCTCTGCCACCAGCCCTCCCTCCTTCCACACATGCCCACAGGAGCTGGTGGGTGCAATGCCACCCCAGTCCCTTCCCATCAGCAGGGCTTGTGGCTCTGCCAGCAGCCCCAGCACAGCACTGCTCATGTGAGGTGCAGCAGGCTTTCTCCTTCACATCCCATTTCCTTAGGGAAGCACCTTCTCCCTGGAGATGAAGTGATACTATTATTTATGGGCAGCAAAGCATCGAGTGTAACAGGGCTCTGCCAGGCTGCCAGCTCCCTTCAGCCTTCCCTCAAATCACACTAACTTGGGCAGGAATGCTTCTCCCAGGTGGAACCCACGGCTGTCGTTGCTGTTGATGTGCTCATCCCCGTGCTCATGTTCATATCCCACCCATGCAATTAGCCTGCCTGTGCCTGTGCAAAGTAAACAGCTTCTTGAGTCGCTGCCCATCACCCTGGCTTCTGGCTGTCACTGCTCAGAAAAAGTTTCAAATGCCAGCACATCACAGGGACGTGCTGGGTGTGAGCTGGGTGTGAGCTGTGAGCATGCAGGATGTGTGCTGGATGTGAGCTGTGTGCAAGCTGTGTGTGAGCTGTGAGCATGCAGGATGTGTGCTGGATGTGAGCTGTGTGCAAGCTGTGTGTGAGCTGTGAGCATGCAGGATGTGTGCTGGATGTGAGCTAGGTGTGTGCTGCGTGTGAGCTGGGTGTGAGCTGGGT
Source organism: Laterallus jamaicensis coturniculus (assembly GCA_022605575.1). Taxonomy (NCBI): domain Eukaryota; kingdom Metazoa; phylum Chordata; class Aves; order Gruiformes; family Rallidae; genus Laterallus; species Laterallus jamaicensis. The sequence continues at coordinate 806,353 of JAKCOX010000148.1, forward strand.
GCATGCAGGATGCGTGCTGCGTGTGAGCTGGGTGTGAGCTGTGAGTGTGCAGGATGCATGCTGGATGCATGGGGGATACATGCTGAATGCATGTAGGATGCATGCTGGATGCATAGAGGACACATGTTGGATGCATGCAGGATGTATGCAGGACATGTGCTGGATGCATGGAGGATGTGTTCTGGATGCATGGAGGATGTGTTCTGGATGCATGCAGGATGTATGCTGGGTGCATGGGGGATGCATGCAGGATGCATATAGGACATGTGCTGGGTGCATGGAGGATGCATGGAGGATGCATGCAGGACACGTGCTGGGTTCATGGAGGATGCATGAAGGATGCATGGAGGATGCATGCAGGACATGTGCTGGGTGCATGGAGGATGCATGGAGGATGCATGCAGGATGCATATAGGACACGTGCTGGGTACATGGAGGATGCATGCAGGATGCATGCAGGATGCATAAAGGACACGTGCTGGGTGCATGGAGGATGCATGCAGGACACGAGCTGGGTGCATGCTCCCAGCCTGCAGCACACCCCTGCACACAGACACGAGCAGGTGGGGAGCAGCTGCGTGGGGCCGTGTCCTGGTGCTGTGGTGGCAGCACAGCCCCCTGCTCGCAGTTAGGGGGTCTCTGCTGACGCTGGGTGAGTGGCCGTGCGGGGGGCGGCTTGGCCGGCTGCGCTGGGGAGCAGCTGGGCGCCCCGCGTCCCTTGGTGCCCCTGCACCGGACTCAGGGCGTTCCGCATCCCTATTGACAAGGTGTTGGGGACGTGCCGACATCGGAGTGACAGTGGCATTCCCGTGACCTGGAAGCGGAGCCGCTGTGGGTGCAGGCTGTGGAGACATCAGCTGCCCACAACCATGAGTTTCACTCTGGGGCTTTTGAGGGGCGCCTGATGGGAACAGCTAGTGACAAAGTGTTTCTGCAGAGCGCGATCCAGCCTGGCAGGGCTCATCTCCTCCAGCCCCTGGAATCTGCAGTGTTCATTAGGAGTTGGGGGGGAAAGACCCCCCCCATCCTGTGCTGCCTTGGGAACAATGCAGCCCCTGAAAGGAAACCTCTCTCACCCTGTGCCCTGGAGCGCCGCTGGGCAGTGTTGGGGGGGTGGGGGGAGAGCAATTAAAACCCTTCCAGCCCATTAGTTGGTGAGTTCCTTCATTAGAGCTGGGCTGCTGGGGAAGGGCAGGTGGCTGCTGCAGGCAACCCAGTGCTGGGGCCCGTCACCGTGTTCACTGGCATCCTGCTGCTCTTTTACTCCAGGAAAGGTCCTTGGGCTCGTGGTGGGTTCAGGCGCCGGTGTGTGTGATGCCAGCCAGCCCTTCCGAGCTGCCGTGGCACCCAGGGCTTGGGACGGGCAGTGAGCAGGGAGTGCATCACCCCAGAGCTGCTCCTCGCGGCTCCGTGGCTTGGTTATGGCATCACGGTGCACCGTGCCATGCCACTTCCCTGGCCACTGCTCCACCATGCTGTAGGGGACTGTGCCATGCCATGTGCCACCACACCGCAGCATGTGGGACCATGCCATGCTGTGCTGTGGGGACACCACGTCATGTGGGACCATGTCACACCCACATGGGACCATGCCATGTCATGTGGGACCGTGACACAGCACATGGGACCATGTCATGTCATGTGGGACCGTGACACAGCACATGGGACCATGCCACATCATTTGGGACTGTGATACAGCACATGGGCCCATGTCATGACATGTGGGACCGTGCCACATCCTGCCCACATGGGACCCACCCAAAGCGTGGGGCACGCAGCTTCTGCTGGGGTTTATCCCTCCCCACCCGCTGCGCTGCTGGCCATGGGGACCCGTGTATCCCGCTCCAGCCTGCGGTGGCACTCGTGCCTGGCTGGCTCTGTGGGGACAGCCCTTTGGAGGAGCTGGTGGTAGGATCCGTGTTGGTCCCCACCCTGCCAGGGCTTGCTTCCCTGCCCGCCCCAGGTCTGGGGGGACGGCAGGTGAGGGCTGTGTGGGACTTCACAGGCAGCGGTGGCATTTGGAAGTCCCCCAGCGATGCTTCCAGCAGTGTTTGATGGGGAGGGAAGAGCCAGGGAGGTGTTTGGGGGCACCAGCAGCCCCATGCTGCCCCACTTGTGGAGCTGGCTGGGGGCAGAGGGGCTGGGAGCTGTTGGGGCCCTTCTGGATGCCTCTCAGAGCTGCTGTATAAACAGTCACAGCCCAGGCCCATCTGTCAGGTTTAAGTGTAAACAGCCCTGCTGTGGTAGCAGCGAGCCCCTTTCCCAGGAGCAGGGCTCGGGGGGCTGCCCACGGGGTCGCTGGAGCTGCCTGCAGACACCCCAAGCATCCTCCAAATCACCCCCGCTGCAGCATGCCCTGGGTACAGCTCAGAGGGAGCGAACCTGAGGGATGAGCCTTGTCTTCCATGGCAGCGGGGGCCAGGGGTGCTGAGGCAGGGGGTGCAGAGCTGGCTGCCCTCGTGCTGGCAGGGCAGTTCGGACCATCTGCCCTGGAGCAGCTGATTGGGACCATCCAGCCTCTTCACCACCTCTGGTGCATTAGCTCAGGGTTGCTCCACGGCTAAAGAGAATTTGGGGTTAATTGAAACACCCTGTGGCTGCCCACGGCCAGAGCTGGGGGCTGGGCAAGGCTCTGCACCCCCTCACTGCCCCTCTCCCACCAGCTCCTGGGGGAACGAGGGCACAGAAGAGCGAAGGGGCCACACTGGGTGGGTGCAGGGATGAGGACTGGGGGGCACTGGGTGGGTGCAGGGGGACCTGTGCTGCCGGGGGCCCTCCCTGTACAAGGCAGAGAGCTCCCAAGGAATGCCACAAGGACCAGGTGGAGCTGTCGTGGCACGGGCTCACCACAGGGTCCTGCGGGGTCTGGCCTGATGGGCCAGAGAGGGAGGAGAGGGTTTGCCTGGGCACAGCCATGGGGACACCAGTAACAGCCATGGGGACACCAGTAACAGCCACAGGGACACCAGTAACAGCCATGGGGACACATAACAGCCACGGGAACACCAGTAACAGCCATGGGGACACCAGTAACAGCCATGGGGACACCAGTAACAGCCACGGGAACACCAGTAACAGCCATGGGGACACCAGTAACAGCCACGGGAACACCAGTAACAGCCACAGGGACACCAGTAACAGCCATGGGGACACCAATAACAGCCACAGGGACACCAGTAACAGCCATGGGGACACATAACAGCCACGGGAACACCAGTAACAGCCATGGGGACACATAACAGCCACGGGAACACCAGTAACAGCCATGGGGACACCAGTAACAGCCACGGGGACACCAGTAACAGCCATGGGCACACCAATAACAGCTATGAGACACATGTACCAGCCATGGGGACACACAAAACAGCCATGAGACACATGTAACAGCCATGGGGACACCAGTAACAGCCCTGGGGACACCAGTAACAGCCCTGGGGACACATAATAGCCACGGGGACACCAGTAACAGCCCTGGGGACACCAGTAACAGCCCTAGGGGCACAGGTACCCGCTGCGGTGGGGCCGCAGCCGGTCTCAGGCCGCCCCCCGGGGAAGGGGTTAACACAACCCGTTCTCAGGGGCTTGGGGAAGGGCCCTTTTCCAGGAGGCTGCCTGACGCCTGCTGACAGCCGCCTTTCAGCTCTGCACAAAGGCACTGCTCCCGCCTTGCCCTCTCCATCCCTCCCAGCCCAGCCAGCAAGCAGCTATAATCTCACTAGCAGAGGCTTTTCCCGCTGTCACTTCGAGCCTCCTTCGCCCTGTGAGTGCCTCAGATCCCAGGCAATGTAAAAAAGCTAATGAACGAGTAATAAACAAGTGTAACCAAGCAGAAAGCCTGCACGCAGCAGCAGGGAAGCCAGCCCGGCTCCGGGGCGAAGCTGGGAGACACCACCAGCACACAGATAGGTAATTAAAGAAAGTCTAATCTCCTTTGGTATCCAGAGATAGGGATGGGGGGGAGGGGGGACATGTGTGGAGGTGGCAGGGAGGGAAGTTGTGGTGGAAACAGGAGCAGGAAAGAGCAAGGAGGAGAAGGAGGGTGGTGGGAGACTGCACTGCACGGAGGGAAGGGGTCCTGGGGCACTAGTCCCAAGGAGGTTTGCACTCCTCCCTCCTTGTGAGAGGAGGAGGAAAGCTGGAGGAGCATCCCCTGAGTATGTGGAGGTGTTCGGGGATGTGTGGGAAGTGTTTCCCTGTGCTGCAAGCCAGGTGGTGACTGGAACGGGCCAGGAGCCCCAGCTTGGACCTGCCCCAACTGCTCTGCCCTAGCCATGCCAGAGGATGCTTGTCCAGAGGGTACCCCTGCCCCAGCTGCTCTGCCCTGGCCATACCAAAGGATGCTTGTCCAGAGGGTACCCCTGCCCCAGCTGCTCTGCCCTGGCCATGCCAGAGGATGCTTGTCCAGAGGGTACCCCTGCCCCAGCTGCTCTGCCCTGGCCATACTGGAGGATGCTCAGCTGGTGGGCACAACCACATTCTCAGACCTGCAGCCAGAGAGGGGACCTGGTGCTGGGGGCTCTGGCTGCTCCTCGTGCTGAGCTGAGCACTTCTGGGGACCCACTGCCAGGGCCACAGAGATCATTCATATGTTTCTCCCCCCCCCCCCCCCCCCCCCACTTCCTGGCTCATTAAAAAATAAAGGGAAGAAACCTTGCTTTTCCTGGTAAAGATGGATGAGGAAAAGGTGGAGGCAAAGCCTGTTAGAGCCATCTTCCCCTGGCTGTTAATCACCATTACTCATCAGAGCCTTCAGGGGTCAAGGATGGTGATGGAAAGGAGGGCTGGCTGTGGCTGGCTCTGCTCCCCTCAGCCCCTGAGCACCCTCATCCATCCACTGCCCCATTTCCATGACAGAGGAGGGACAGCTGAGCCCTGGGCAGGAGCAGCTTGCAGCCCACCAGACCTGCCAGCCCCAGCACGCATCGGGCTGCACCCTGAACCACTGTGAGGACACCCCAGATCCCCCCAGAACTCTCTAGGGATGCTGCACTGATGCTCTTGCAGCAGCAGCTCCAGCCTCTGGCACTCATCCCATCGTTTCCCTGGTATTAACAAGCCTGGCCAGAGCGGTGTGACAGGCAGGGTGGAACTGCAGGAGAGGTTATGAGAGATGACAACCCAGTACCTCCTGATGCAGTCACAGGGCACTGGCTTTTCCTCCTAATTTCCACAGTTTAAAAAAAAGGGAGGATTACAGTCCTCTTGTTCCTTCTGGTTAGAAGTCACCAGAAAAGTAAATTAACAGCTTCAAAGATGTAGGGGGGGTGAGGCGGGGGGGGGGGGAAGGCCCTACATGAAAGGGATTGGTCAGTTTGAAGAGCAGCTGCAAAGCCTTGGGAAGGCAGCCAAGGCCCCAGTGCAGCACTTGCCACCCCAAATGTCTGGGCTGTGCTTTGAAGGGAACCTCTGAAGTCAATGGGCTCACTTAAGTGTTTGAAATGAGAGGGGTGATTAAGCCCCTGGCTGGACAGAGGCCTCAGAGGTGAAATTACCCTCTAACCGTGGCATGAACCAGTGCCCAGGCTGGGCAGAGCTTTCTCTTGGCCAGAGAGCAGCCCTCAGTAGCGTGGGGGTGCAGGCTGAGGGAGGGGGGGTTGCCCCTGCCCAGGCCAGGGGGGCTCCATCTCTTTCAGCCTCTTCTCCACGTGCTCCCAAACCAGCTGCCTCAGAGCCCGTCCTGCCAGCAGCTCCCTTGGGGCTGTGTTACCCCATCAGGAGCGGGACCACCCTACCTGTGAGCACAGCCCCTCCTGGGCTGTGGCAGGGGGGTGGCACAGGGGGGCACAGGGACCCCTTACAGAGCGGTTCAATGAATCAGCTTCATGGAGCTGGAGCTGAGGTACCTTCCTGCTGGACCCCAAGCACCTACTGCAGACTCAAACAAGAGGAGACAGGGAGTATATTGTGCAGGAACAACCCCATGTATCAGGACAGGCTGGGGGGGAGCTGCTGGAGAGGAGCTCTGTGGAGAAGGAGCTGGGGGTGCTGGGGGGTGACAGGGTGGCCATGAGCCAGCAGTGTGCCCTGGGGCTGAGAGAGACAATGGGATCCTGGGGGCATCAGGAGGAGTGTGGGCAGCAGGTGACAGGAGGGGATCCTCCCCCTCTGCTCTGCCCTGCTCAGGCCCCACCTGCAGTGTTGTGTCCAGTGCTGGGCTCCCTGGGATCAAACAGCCAGGGATCTCCTGGAGAGAGTCCAGAGGAGGCTGAGGAGATGCTGAAGGGCCTGGAGCATCTCCCCTGGGAGGAGAGGCTGGGTGAGCTGGGGCTGTTCAGCCTGGAGAGAAGAAGACTCAGGGGGGACCTTATGAATGTCTATCAATATCTGAAGCATGGGATGCAGGGGACATGGGCAGCCCCTTGTCAGTGTCTGTGGGGACAGGACAAGGGGCAATGGCTGCAAGTTGGAGCACAGGGAGTTCCACCCCAACCTGGGGAAGAACTTCTTCCCAGTGAGGGAGCCCTGGGACAGGCTGCCCAGGGGGTGTGGAGTCTCCTTCTCTGGAGAGATTCCAGCCCCGTCTGGACACCGACCTGTGCAGTATGAGGAAGCTGCAGTATGGGGAGCTGCTTTGGCAGGGGGTTGGACCCCAGGAGCTCTCAAGGTCCCTTCCAACCCCTACAACTCTGTGACTCTGTGGTGCTCCTGCCCCACTCTGATTTATCACTGTCACGCCTGTCCCGTCCTCCCCCCATCCCCTGTAATGCTGTCATGTCTTTTATTAGTGTGCATCATAGGATGCAGTGTGAATATCGTTATCCCAAACCCCAGTCTTCCCAGGAGCAGGGCAGGCTCCTTCTTGAGCGAGCTTTGGGCTGGGACACAGCACCCTCCTCACCCCCCAGGCAGTCCATGGGGTTCCACCACTGCTGGTGGCACAGACCTGTCCCACACCCCTGCTCAGGGGCCAGTGAGCACAAAATTAGGCACCCCAGCCTTCCAAGCTGCTGAGTGAAGATAGGCTGGGCTGGATGTCCTTGAGGGAGGCACAGGGTGAGTTGTGTGTCTGTCTGCAGCCAGCGTGGAGTCAGGATGTGAAGCAGTTTGGGTGCCCAGCGAGCATCCCTCGCGAGTGCTGGTGGGTCACGCTGCACATCCCACATCTGATGAAGCCCTCCTGGGAGAAAAATGGGAGGAAAAGGTGCAACTGATAAACCTGAGGAGGTCCCTTTGTCATATTCCTTGTGTCAGGGTATTGAAAGCCCTGGGCTGGTCCGTGGGGTTGAGGTTTCACGGGCTCCCAAGCCTGCATCGCTGAGCATCCATCGTTTTGCACTGTTTCCTTCTACTCCTTTTGCCTTGAAAAGCCCGAGGTGATGTTTGTGAACACCTCACAGAGCAGCTTCCCAGGAAAGTGATGCTTCCCTGGGCCAGCAGCAGCAGGGGAATCAGGGATGGTTTCCATGCCCGAGTCTGCACACTGAGACCTTCTCCCCTGCGCTTTCCCAGGTACCATCTGTCTCTCCCGAGTGCCACAGCCTCAGTAGCTGGTGACTGGAGCAGAGGATGCCCAGGGATGCCAGGGGTGTTCAGCTTCCAGTCTGCCTGCCCATCGCAGGTCACTGGGAAGCCTGAGGGAGGGAGGCCTGGCCAGCCACAGGGTAATTCATTGCCACCAAGGGCTCTGGTAGCCAAAGGTATTAGAAGGTTTCCAGAAGGGATTAGGTGCCTCCTTTGAAGGCAGGTGCAACGGGGGATATTAAACAACCCCAGAAGCATGAACCCTGGCCGGGCAGAACGTGGGAGGATACACAGGGGATAAAATCCCTCTGGAGATGGTTGGCTTCTTGTGCTCTTCCTTGAGAAACCCCATCTGGCTGGGAACAGCACACTGGATGCACTTGGCTCTGACAGCCCTAACATCAACACAGGGTCTCTGCTGGGGGCCAGGCAGGCTGTGGAGCTGGGGGGGGGAGGGGGTCAGCCCGCAGCGTGCAGCGGGGGCCAGGGCATTGCTCAGTGGGGGTGGGGTGTCGCTGTGGAGGGGATGGGGTGCTGCAGGCACACAGGGGTGCCTGGGGATGCAGCAGCAGCAGCTCTGTGCCCAGGCTCTGCAGTGGTTTCTGGGTGATGCTGGTCCAGGTCTCATCAGCTTTGCTGGTTGGACCCTCGGGGGGCTCTGGCTGTGAGGCTGGGGGGGTTAACGTCTCACAGCACTGCTGGTGGGGGGGGGGGGAGAGGAAAAAGGGTCTCCAATGTCGACAAAAAAATGATCTTCTGCAAATAAACAGCACAGATGGATTATCCTGTGCTGTTTGTGCAGGGAATTGCTGGAATGCCTGCCCGCTGCTGCTGCTCCCCAAAGCTGCTGGGGGCTGGGGCTCGCTTTCCACGGGGGGCTGGCTCCAGCCTGGCCCCTGTTTGCCTCCAGAGCGCTTTCCCAGGCTGTGCTCTGGTCACAGGCACCACAGCCGTGTGCTCGAGCAGCTGGGGACGTTTCAGTCTGTCGCTGTAGCTGCAAGTACCCTCTGTACCAGCTGTGGACCTCCAGCTGCACCCCTTCCCTGCCTGCGACCTTCATCCTTGGCTGAATCCCTTGGGGACCTGCAAAGGCTTGGATCAGAGCAGGATCCAGCCAGGATGTGCAGGACATGTGGAAGATAAAGAGTGAAATCCAAACACAATCCACATCCTCTCCTGCCAGAGCATCCCAGAACTTTCCAGGCAGCCAGTCACAGCTGCAGCCCTCAGGTGAGGTTTGGTGGTGATGCCAAACCTCCTGCCTCTCCTAGCAGAAGGCATCCCACACCACACAGCCAGCCCCCAGCAATGGAAACCAGCCTCTGCCTGTGTCATCCTTCCAGCCCTTCACAGCCACTGTGTCCTGAGGGGCACAGAACACCCATCCCTGAGCCCAGGACTGGATTTGAGCCCAGCACAGACAGACCTGAGCGGGCAGAGGAGCACAGAGGGTCAGGTTCACGTCTGGCTGTGGCTGCAGAGTGTTTCATGGGGCTGAGGGAGGGTGGCTGGTGCCCACTTCTGGGGCCATCAAACCCATCCGGGACACCAGGCACACACGTGAGCACACGTGTGCTGCAGCCTGTTCACGGGAGGGAGGAGCAGGTCCCCTGGGGCCCTCAGCTTTAACATCCTCTGGATTTAATAGCTCAAAGCTACACGATTAAGGGCACCCAAACACCTGAGTGTGCCTACAGACAGGGCAAACAGAGGGCAAGCAGGTCCGTGCCCTGCTGGCAGTGCCATGAAGCTCGGGGGCACCATGGCATGGGAGGCGACCAGGGAAGCAGCCCTGCCTCCTTTGTTTTTCGTGACATCATGGCCTCCTCTGGCTTTTTTCACAGTTTCCCTCTGTTGTATTTAATAGACTTAATGGATCACACAGCACTGTAACAACAACAGACCTTCAGTGTTTTTATTAAAGCCATCTACAAAAATCCCTCTGTGCTGCAGCTTTCCTGCGGGGTGACTTCTGCTGAGATGCTGTTTCCATTAAGGACAATTGCAGAGAATAAAGGAGGAATGAACAAACAAATGGAAAAAGGAAAGGGGGGGAGGGTGGGATGGGGAGTGGGAAGCGGCACAGCAGAAGGAGCTGCCGGTGGAAAGGGGGCGGGGGGGGGTCCTGCCCTGCCCCCCCCAGCCATGCCCCACTGCCTGTGTGGGACTGGGAGTCCTGGGGCACAGCCTGGCATCCTGGGGAACACCAGGTCCTCCTCATGCTGATGTCAGAACTGCTGCCTCTGGCCCCCCAGTGTGAGCACAGAGGGGAAATGCCATTCCTATACTCGCTGGGTGTGACTTACTTGCTACCCCCCCTTGCAGCTGCAAGGGGTGGGGGGAAGAAGTGTCTCCCCAGGCTGGAGCAGCCTGGTGTGTGCCACCCATTGCAGCTGTAAGGGATGGGGGGAGCTGGAGCAGCCTGGTGTGTGCCTCTGGCTTGCTGTGTGTCCCCACCTGGCCAGTTCCATGGCACTGGCTGTCAAACACCTCTGCAGAGCAGGCTGGGGAGCTTCGTGCTGGCATCACACAGAATAGTGGGAGCTGTGCTCTTTGTTTCAGGGGTACCTTCACCTCCCTTTGCTCACTGCTGGGGTGGAGTATGTGCACCAGGAAGAGCATCTCTCCAGCCCCAGGGGTGCAGCTCCTGTGTTGGCATGTGGTGGGTGACAGCATCGGGGGGGTCCTGGGCACTGAGATGCCATCACAGACTGTTCCTCTCTGCGCTGTGACACGGAGCATCACCAGAGACATCTGTCAGGCCAGCAAAGGGGGAGCCAACTCCAGCCCTAGATCCATGCCCCCCAAGGTGCTGCCAGGTTCTGGGGTGGCTGGAGGAGGCAACTTGGTGCTTCTGTACTGGTTTGTCCCTCGGGGAGGGAGCAGTCAGGGTTTGTCCTGCAGGATACAGGCCCTTGTGAGGATGCTCTGAGGCCAAGCTGCAGGTCTGTGGGGAGAGGCCTGTGAGCAGCCTTTGCCCTTTACACCTGCCCAGTGCCTGGCAGCACAAGCATCCCCTCACCACCCACCAGCGGGCTCTCTGCTGCCCTGCTGCTGCTCTGAGCCTTGTTCTTTCCCAGAGCTGGGACCCTGGTGTGACCATTTTGGGAACACTCCAGGTTTAGAAAGGTCTGGAAAAGCGTTTCTGTTTCTGCAGGACCTGGGGGCTTCTGGCCTGGCTGCAGCTGTCCTCAGAGCTCTGCCACTGTCCCTGCACTGGCATGAACCATCTCCTGCTGGCTTGGTGTGGGGAAAGTGAGGGACGGGCAGGAATTCCTTTGCAAGGGGAGATTTCAGCTTCTCACTGCTGCTTTGAACCTTCCTCCCACCTCCCAGGGGACCTGACCCAGCCGATCCCATCAGTCAGCACCCCCAGCCCCAGCTCTGACACTTGCTCTTCCGCCCGTGCCAGCACCCCAAGTAGCACGATGACAGATGGAGTCTGTCAGTCTGGCAGGTATGTTGGTTTGGAGAGCAGCCTGGTCGACTGGGGCCCATTGAGGGACATCAGATGTCGTGTCCTCTGCTGTGGCAGAAAGGGGACTGTGCAAACACTGCAGGGGGGAGTAATTCCTAACGAGCTGGCCTTTTATTTCCTCTGGGGCTGCTGGAGCCTCCAGCCCAGTGTGGGATGGTGAAGGACACAGGCACGCTGAGCAGGAGCAGCTCATCCCTGCGCCATCCCAGGAGGCTGGGGTGGGGGAGGATTCAGAGCCCAGGCCAGCAGCACAGTGTTGCAGCCTGGTGTCTGGGGGGTTTGTTTTCCCAAGGACTCTCTTTCCCTCTCGTTCCCTTGTGTCTGCACTCCTTTGTGTGCGAGCTCTCTGACACCCAGGACTCCTGCTCAAAGGCTCCACAGGCTGGAGTGAGACTCTCTGATTTATGCCACTCTGACACTTGCCTGGCTAAAACACCTGGAGAAGCCCATCCTACCTGCCCTGCCAGAGCTGCTCACCAGCCCCTGAATGAAAAGAGCCTGCTCCTTGCCTCCCCTTTTCCTGCAGCGACTCGCAATGGTTTCCATTTGCCCGTGGCCAGCACACTGTTCCCCTTAATGCGCTAAGCTTCCCAACATGATGTTTAGCACATGTTCCCTGGCGCTGCCCCCCTCTGCTCAAAGGCAGCCTTATAGTTTGCAAATGGGATGAATCCACCGCGCGGCCCCGCGCCTTGGCCCCGCTCCCAGCGTGCTCTGTGGGTGCCAGAGCCTTTGCTGCACCTTCCAAGTCACTATGTGTGTTCAAGAGCTTGCCAGAAAGACTAGGAGGATAAAAGCAAGAGGAAAAAGACCCAAACCCAGCTAACCAACCGCCACCCCGCTCAGCCCCTAAGGCAGGTGAAGGAGCGGCAGGGGAACCCAGGCATGTCCTGCATGGAGCACCCAGCTCGCCTTGTGCAGCCTGCACGAGGTGGGTCTCCTCCTACGTTCGCTTTCTGGGGAACAAAAGGTGTGCTTAGTGCCTGGGGAGGAGAGATCCATCCCCCCCGTGGGTTGGTGTGGGATGGGTGCCACCATCAACATGCCCACATCCCCGGCGAGGTGCCCAGAGGGATCTGTTGGGGCAGGATGAGAGATGCAGCACTGCGGGCTCAGCCCCTGCTCAGACACTCCGAGAGCCTTATCGTGGGGATCAGAGGGTGCTTCAGGGAGCCAGTGCAGATACAAAGAGCTGTGGCTGGCTGTGTAAACAGGGAGCCGCAGCCGGGAGAACGGATCAAAGCTGCGATGCTCCTCCGGAGCCACAGACCTTCCCCGCGCCAGCTGGAGGAAACCCTGGTGCTCCCATCGGGCTGCTAGTGAGTGCCCAGCTCCTGAGGGAGAGGAAGATGTGGACGTGTCCCATCGCCTGTCCCACCACCCTGCCATCTCCCCTTGGTGGTTACCCAGATGGTGATGCCCCCGGGCATCGGAGCGGAGCTGCTTGGGTGGCAGAGCACAGCATGAGCTCTGCCCACCTTGGCACCTTCTCCTCCTGCTTCTGTTCTCCCTGTCCCACAGCAGAAGTAATTTGGGAAGCCATCCTCTTGAGTTATGGTGGGAAACAGGCTTCCAGCCTGGGCTCTCCTGCTCTAAGGAGGAGCGGTGGCTGCATGGCATCGCCCGGGGCTGTGTGGACATCTGCTCCTGCTGCAGCTGCTGGATGCCAGTGATGCCCAGCCACCCCTTGCCTGAGGTCCTGAGCTCAGCCCGCTGACCTGGAGCTGTTGGCCATGCTCCTGCACAAGCCCTAGATCCGAATGCCAGCTGAGCAGCTGCATAAACGTTCCGTGACATTTGGGAGGCAGAACAGCTCACGCTGTTCAAACCTCTCCTTTCAGAGCACATTCAAATGATACCTTTTGGGTTTAGGGGAACTTTATTTGCTTTAAAGATCTTATGATAATTTCCAGCCGAGGCCAGCCAGCCAATCTGCTCCAGCCTTCCCCATCCCAGGATATCCTGCAGGCCAGCGCTGCCTTTTTCTCTGCAGGGTGCCCCCCACCACCCCCATCCCGCTCTGCATTCAGAGCTTCCCTGGGTCTTCAAACCTCTTTCCCATATCCAAGCAGCTATTCTGGTTATTCACCAACCTTTCTAAAGGGCTGTGAGGCTGCGCAGCGCCTGCCCAGCCCTGGGACACGCACACAGAGCTGGAGGTGCCACTGAGTTTGTTAATTGGCACGGAATACAGACCTTCTCCGCTCAGGCTGAGCCGTCTTGCTTAACGAGGCCGTTCCCTCGGCCTCCAAAGTGGAAGGGAGAGACCCCAGACATCTGATGAGCGTCACAAAAGGCCTGCAAGTTAATAGAGCTGAGCTCACAGACGCTGGCTGGAAACTTTGGGCTGAGAGTTTGGTGCAGTGAAGGAGATGGCTTGAGGTCTGGAGAGGGTCGCACGGCCCCCGCGCCTCAGGGAGGAGCAGCCGAGGCGATGCCCGTGCCACAGGGGATGGACCTTGGCCACCAGCAGCCTCCAGATGGAGATGACCTCCTGGCTCTTGCTTTCCCCAGGAGGGCAGGAGCGATGGGGCTTGTGAGCCAGCCCTAAAACTGTGGCACTGGGAAGGGCTGGGCATTTCTGCCTTCAGATCAGGCCGAGCTCCTGCTGCAGGAGCATCCTGGAGCCACCCGGTCACCTCACCCAGCTCCAGCTCCATGTTCCTCTCCAGAGGAGTGTGGTCCCAGGGATGAGCCTGCAAGGACTGGCATTGAGTTGGTGACAATCCTAATCCAGCCTCTTCAGTGTTCAACTGCCAGCATCTGACTCCCTTCAAATTCCCTGAAAGCCACTCCTGGGTGTGGAGCTGGTGCCATCTCCCCATTGTCTGACCACAGCAAAGACTTAAAAGCTGCTTTTCTGTAGCATTTGGGCAAGAAAGAACATTTTTAACAGCAAGATGATAAGGCTCCCAGGTTTCAAAGTCAGGAGAATGAATGATGGCTTTTCCTAAAGAATTAAACCCAATGAAAGCACAAGGTTTCCTTCAGAAGCAGGAGCTGCCTCTTAGCCCAAAGGAGAGGATGGCACCTGCTCCACGTGAACCCTGGGGGATGGGATCTGCCACAGGGCAGAACTGCCCTTCTGCCAAGAGGGGTTGTGACTTGTCCTGCCCACATCAGCTCTGGGGTTCTCTGTGGGAACCACGGGCAGAGGGGATGCAGGGGCAGTGTGGGCACAGAGGGGATGTGGGGGTAGAGCAGGCACAGAGGGGATGCAGGGGCAGTGTGGGCACACACAGAAGGGATGTGGGGTAGTGGGGACACAGAGGGGATGCAGGGGCAGTGTGGGCACACACAGAAGGGATGTGGGGGTAGTGTGGGCAGAGGGGATGCAGGGGCAGCACGGGCACAGAGGGGATTCAGAGGCAGCACGGGCACAGAGGGGATGCCCCGGGGAGAGCCCGCCGGGCTGGGTGGGTGATGCTGAGGAGCTCGGCCGGCTGGCGGGGGCTGGGGCTGCCGTGCAGGGCTGCTCCCCGTGCTGATAACGCTGCCCAGGACACGCTGAGCTGATAAGGACACAGCCTGCTGCCCGCGAGGCAGAGGTCCCCGCGCAGGGTGTGATGGAGGCTCGGGCGGGCAGGCAGGGGCGCGGAGCCGCCCGCCCCCCGCTCCCCAGCCCGCTCCTTGGGGTACCCCCGTCACTGATGCTCCTCTCAGCGCCCCGCGGCTCAGTGAGGCGCCCATTAACAGAGCCCACAGGAGCCCTCTGAAGCCATTGCCCTGATGAACAGGTCTGGAGCGCTGAAAGACATCTTCATTCTAAGAACCGGGCACTGAACGGACTACAGGCACGGAACCAGAGCCACGGCACGCCCGGGGGAGAGGGGCACAGGCTCTGCTCGCTGGGAGCGCCAGGGAGAGGGACAGATGGCTCAAGGATCAAGTGGGGGACAGAGGGGAGTTGGGGGAGGGAGGGAGGGAAGGAGGGCTGTGCAGCTTCATGCTCTGGGCTTGCTCAGGGATTTCTCTGGCTCCTTACATGCCCTCTTTGTGGGCCGAGCCCGCTGGGCAGCACACTGCAGGGCAGTGGCACACACATCTCCTGGCACAGCCCCAGGGCTTACACAGCTCCTTTCCCACTGTTCCTTTCTGGCCAGGGCAAAGCTGCAGCTGCTGCAGGGGACCCGGGACACTGGCACTCAGCCTGTCCTACCCCTGAGCAGGGAGCACGGGTGCTGCCTGCAGCTGCCCAGCTCCCAGCCACAGCTCTGTCCGTCTGCTCAGCACCGCTGGTGTGAGCTGGGCTGTGAGCAGGGCTGGGGGGCAGCGCCATGGGGCAGGGGGCAGGCATCCCATTCCCAGCTCATCACAAAGCACTTTGCAGGAGGATTCCCATCAGCCCAAGGGATGCCAGGCCTTGTTCCAGATGAAAACTCTCCCATTGCTCAGCGCCCTGGCAGCTGGGCTTTGCTCACTTACTGGCCTGCCAAGCACTTGACCCCTGGATTCACCAGCTTGCTGAGCCTGGCTGAACCCCACACACCTCTCCAGGAACGTGCACGGGCTGTTTTGTGCATCAGAGGAGCAATGTGAACAGTGAGGGGCTCTTCCTCCCAGCTGGCCCACGCTGCTGAGCCTGAGGCAGCCCCACTGGCCACGCTGGCTGCTGCTGCTCCCTCCTCCGTGGCCACATCGTCACCCCGGATAACCTGTGGCCAGTGGAAGGGGAGGGAAAGCTGCAGAGCCAGATAAAGACAGATGGATCATAAGGTGTTTATGCCTTTGCAAAATTAAAGTCTTGAAGGCAAGACAGGTTTACATTGGCAAAGGATTAATGGTTTGATGTAGCACAAGGGGACAGCAAGAGCTGGGAGAGGGGCCATCTATCAGCATCACTGGTGGCATGAAGGGAAGGGATGTGGGCATAAATCAGCCTGTGTGCAGGAAATAAGCAGGATGGATGACAGGCAGGAGCTGGAGATCTGTTATTCCCTCAGAAGATGCAGAAAGTTTACCTGGGTGCTTTGGGGTCTCGTTTCAGCAAGTGGGTGGTGGGCATCTCAGGGCTGGATGGAACCTTCCCTGTGCTTGGGGGCTGCTGGGCTGCTCGGTGTGAGGATGCTGTGAGGATGCTGCTCAGTGTGAGGATGCTGAGAGGATGCTGCTCAGATGCTGCTCGGTGTGAGGATGCTGCCAGGATGCTGTGAGGATGCTGCCAGGATGCTGTACTGGCTGGGAGACCCGTCCAAGGCAGCGAGGAGCCTGAGCATGGCATCCTGCTCCCCAGAGCCATCTGTGCCTCCTCTCTACATCTTCAGAGCAAAGGAGCCCAAACCAAAGCATCCCCAAGCAGAGAAGGTTCATCTTCCCTCAGGCAGCAGTGGGAGATGATTTGGGGATGCTAAAGTCCTGTGAGGGGACCCTTGGCACCCTCCCGGTGTGGCCATGCCCTGGGGCTGGTCCTGGGCCATCACACGGGTCCCTCTGGCACCTCTGCATCGCTTCCCCTCCCTGCAGTGCCGTTCCCTGCTCAGGTGCTGCTTTGGGAGCTCGGGCTCTGTCCCAAGGAAGCAGAATCTGGCTGCCCCAGGGCTTAGGCTCAGCTCTAGCTTGCAGCTCCCCAGTTTTGAGACTTCAGGCTGGGTTTATCTGGTTATTCTCCAGACCTCCCCAGAGCTGCTCCAGCTTCAAAGGGAAACGAGACCTTACACCTTTAATTGAAGCCAATTTCCTCCCTGTTGTCGGGTCAGTGGGGGGGATTAATGGGGGCCAAGGCTCACTCCTCTGGAGACACCCAAACATTTCAACACACGGGGCACCCCTGGGAGGGTGGGAAACCCTCGAAGGGAGCTGGGGGTGACCAGAGCTGAGCGGGAGCAGCTGAGATCCATAAATCTCTCCAGCCACCACGACCTGCTGCCTCCTTCCCTCCCTCCCTTTCCTTCAGCAATGGTTTTTGAACGGAACCTGAAGCAATTAAACTCTCTTTGATCAGACGTTCCTGCCCTCAATCCACCTCCTGCCCAGCAGCAGCCCAGGGAAAGGAAGGACGTGGGAGGTTGTCTGTCCCAGCATCTCCCCTCTCCCAGCCCCGACGCCTGTCCATGCCACTCCTGGAGGGTGGAGAAGGGCTTTGGCAGGGAGGAAGGAGGGTGTCAGGGTGATGCTGTGACACAGGGGCAGCTCGAGCCCTGTCCCCATGGGCTGTGCCCCAGCCCCGCTGCGCTGGGGGGGGGACACACACGGGGAGCACGGCAGCTCTGCGGAGCTCCTGCGATGCTCAGCCCTTCCCCGCCTCCCACAGGGCAGGCAGGGAGACGGGTGATACGTTGGCCTGGAAAGCTGGGAGATGAGGGGTTGTTTGGACGGTTTTAGGGCCGCTTCCAGGCTCCCTGAGAAGCAGCTGCTGCCGAGGAGCGGCGAGCGCAGCCCCTGCGGGGACCTGGGCTCTTCTCCCCGAGGTCCCACCCCGGGGCCGTGGTGCTGAAGGCTCCCTCCTGGCTGGGGAGGGGGTTCTGCTGTTCCCAGCCCTGAAACTCCTGCTGACAGGTGGGATGCAGCTGGCCCAGGCTGACAGCCCCGGCCTTCGCTCCTGCCCCAGCAGGGGAGGGTAAATCATAGACTCATAGAATCATAGAATGGCAAGGGTTGGAAGGGACCCCGAGGGTCCCAGAGCTCCAACCTCCTGCCACAGGCAGGGACACCAACCTCAGGCCTGGAGCTACACAAGGTTGCCCAGGGCCCCTTCCAACCTGGCCTGGAACACCCCCAGGGACGGGGCACCCACCCCCTCTCTGGGCAGCCCCTTCCAGCCCCTCACCACTCTCTCTGCACAGAACTTCCCCCAATCTCTCCTCTCCCACTCCCCTCCTCCAGCTTCACTCCATCCCCTTGTCCTGCCAGTCTCTGCCCTTGAACAAGCTGATTCCCCTCCTGTTCCTCTGCTCCCTTCAGGGACTGGCAGGCTGCAATGAGGTCCCCCCACAGCCTTCTCTTCTCCAGGCTGACCCAGCCCAGCTCCCTCAGCCTCTCTCCAGAGGGAGCTGCTCCAGCCCTCTAATCATCCTTGTGGCCCTCCTCTGAACCCCGTGGCCCACCTGTGGAAGATTTGGGATTGCTCTCAAGGCTTTCGGATCCCATGGGATCACCGGTGGCGAGCCCTGCTCCTGAGCCGTCACCCCGCATCCCCAGTACCATTGCCATGCCGGCAGCGGGGGTGCGGGGGGCTCCCCTCCCCAGGCAGAGCATCCCCATCCCTAACCCTACCCCCATCCCCATCCCCATCCCCTGCTGCGGGGCTGAAGCCCAGCGGCAGTCACGGTGAGCGGCAGCCCCGCTGCGGTTCGCACGCCGAGGAGGCGCCGGGACTGGTACCGGTTCACTCTTCCGCTGACAACTTTTTCTGGTGCCACCAGGTGGTCACAAGGCGCATCTCAGCCCTGCCGCCAGGACCTGGCTGTCCCCTGGACCCCCCACCCCTTGGGGTGCCGCTCCGGGGGCACGGCAGAGGGGGGAAGAAACCCCGGGGTGCTGGGGCATCCATCCTCAGGGCGCAGCGAGGGGCCGGAGTATCCCCCAGCGATGGTGGGGACTTGATTTGGGGGATGGAGGGATCTTACCTGGCCACCAAACCCTGACTGTCACCCACGGCCCTTGGAGGAGAGAGGGGTTTGTGAGGAGCAGGGTGCGAAGCAGGGAGCTTCCATCACCCTGCCCTGCATCTCCAGGGATGCAGGGGTGTCCCGAGCGCGGGTGACCCCAGCACAGGCACCACAGGGCTGTGGGACACCGGGAGGGCACGGCAGGATCCCCCCTCAGGAAACCAAGAGCCTGGTCTCCAGGCAGGGGAGGGAGGAGGAGGAGGAGGAGGAGGAGGCTGGAGGTGGGGCAGGGCAGGAGTGACCTCAGCGATAAACACTCCGCGATAAAGCGTCTTTCTGGGCTTTCACGAGCCTTTATTGCCCACAGGAGAGTTGGGCTGCACAGAGAGCTTTTCATACGCTGCATCCTGCCCCCCCCCGGCCCCGCTGCCCCCCCTCCCCCCATCTCTCATCAGGCAGAAGGTCCTGGCTTTATTTTTTCAGGGTGGAAGCAAGCAGAAAGCCTTTGATGCCAGGAAGCGATGGAGAATATTTTCTGCTCCTGAAATAAAGGATAACATTTTCCACACTCCTCCTGCACCCTCCCCACCATCCATCACCCCTCCCCCCCATCCAGCCCCCCTCCCCCCCGCCCTGCTCCCCCCTCCCCAGCCAGGTGAACTCCTGGCAGAGCCGGTTGTCATCTTTTCAACACCTCGTTTTTCCCCGGCTGCCGGTGAGCAGGGAGCCGCTCTTCCTGTTTACACACCTCTGGCTCTGGGGCTGGAGGTGAAACAAACCCCGCTTTATCCTGCTGAGGGGACCCCGGGAGCCGGCCCAGCGCCCAGGGCACCACCTCTCCCATCGCCCTGGGACAGCCCAGCTGCCCCTCCCTGGGGATCCCCACACTCCCCCCGTGCTAGGGCCACATCTGCAGAGCCTGGATGTGCCTCCTTCCCTCAGATGGGCTCCTTCCTCCTCAGCAAAACGCCTGACAGCTGGAGGCAGCTCCCAACATGACCCTCTGAGGATGCCCACGGCTGCTGGCACCTTCCTGGGCAGCGCAGCCAGCGTGGAGGGGATCCCACCCCCGCTATCCCGAGGCAGAGCAGGCTGCCCTCTCACCCCCAACCCGTGAGAACCCGCTCTGAGGGGGGCAGCCACCGCCCCGACCTCTGTGCGCTGCCGCCCCTGTGATTGATGAGCGCAGGGTCCACCCCAGCCCTGCCCACACACACCAGGGACGGGGAGCAGCCCCCCGCTCGGCAGCTGCAGCCTATCACAGCCTGTACTCGGGAAGGGGAGCTCTCCCACCCCTCTCCCGGTACAACAGGGCTGGCTCCATCCAAGGGCTTCACCTCGGGGCTGCCCTCGGGGGAGTTTCACAACTGCTTCATGCTTGCAGAGCTGAGCAGGCTCCCCAGCACCAGCAGACACAGCACATCTGTGTGTGTGTGTGTGTGGAGACACGGCCCCTGCCACAGCCTGTGTCTCTTGCCTCTCCTGTGCCCAGGAATGGGCCCTCATCCAGGTCCTCAGCCTCTCCTGTGCCCAGGAATGGACCCTCATCCAGGTCCTCAGCCCCTCCTGTGCCCAGGAATGGACCCTCATCCAGGTCCCCAGCCCCTCCTGTGCCCAGGAATGGGCCCTCATCCAGGTCCTCAGCCTCTCCTGTGCCCAGGAATGGACCCTCATCCACGTCCTCAGCCCCTCCAGTGCCCAGGAATGGGGCCTCTTCCAGGTCCTCAGCCTCTCCTGTGCCCAGGAATGGACCCTCATCCAGGTCCTCAGCCTCTCCTGTGACCAAGAATGGGGTCTCATCCAGGTCCTCAGCCCCTCCAGTGCCCAGGAACGGGGCCTCTTCCAGGTCCTCAGCCCCTCCAGTGCCCAGGAATGGGCCCTCATCCAGGTCCTCAGCCTCTCCTGTGTCCAGGAATGGGCCCTCATCCAGGTCCTCAGCCTCTCCTGTGTCCAGGAATGGGCCCTCATCCAGGTCCTCAGCCTCTCCTGTGTCCAGGAATGGACCCTCATCCAGGTCCTCAGCCTCTCCTGTGTCCAGGAATGGGCCCTCATCCAGGTCCTCAGCCTCTCCTGTGTCCAGGAATGGGCCCTCACCCAGGTCCTCAGCATCTCCTGTGCCCAGGAATGGACCCTCATCCAGGTCCTCAGCCTCTCCTGTGACCAAGAATGGGGTCTCATCCAGGTCCTCAGCCCCTCCAGTGCCCAGGAACGGGGCCTCTTCCAGGTCCTCAGCCCCTCCAGTGCCCAGGAATGGGCCCTCATCCAGGTCCTCAGCCTCTCCTGTGTCCAGGAATGGGCCCTCATCCAGGTCCTCAGCCTCTCCTGTGTCCAGGAATGGGCCCTCATCCAGGTCCTCAGCCTCTCCTGTGTCCAGGAATGGGCCCTCACCCAGGTCCTCAGCATCTCTGGAGCCCCAGCTGTGTGCTGCACCCCCGTGCCTGGCAGGGGTGCAGGAGCAGGCTGATGTGTGCCTCCACACCACCATCCCAGGCCTGCCTCCCTGCAGTGCCTGGGGTTGGCGTGGGGGGCCCGGAGCCCAGCACCCCCCCTACCCCTTCCCATGTGAGAAACGTCCCGGGTGCTGCAGGTGGGAGCCCAGAGAGTGTCCAGAGCAGCAGGCACAGTCAGGCTGTGTGGTGCCAGAGCAGGAGACCCAGCAGACCCCAGGATGCTGCTGGGGCCAACCATCAGCAGGAGGGACCTTACACCAGCCCTGGCTCAGGGAGGAGCAGGGAGCATCCTCCCCCTCCCCAGCTCCTGCCCCAGGCCACGCCGGGGGAGCGGGTGGTTCAGGGACTGATGCTGATGCTGAAGCTCCTTTATTCATATATCATCAAAGTGGCATCTCCTCCACCCTGACAGACAACATACAGATGAGGGATGGAAAGAAACTTTGCTGAGCAGGGCGGGAATCTTGTGCTACTTGGGGGACTGTGTCCTACTTTCTGGTCTTTCTGTTGCCTCCCTGACAATACTCCAAGGGCAAAGCCTCTGAGGATGCCCAGCCCTTGACCTTCTTAGGCAGGCAGAGCTTGCTGAGACGCAGCCTCCCCGACGGCCCCCAGGCTGGAGTCTGAATGAGGCACGCTGGTTGCACTTGGGTTCTCGTTTACCCCACTTGCTACCAGGAAGTCATCAGAGAAGACGTCTTTAAAAGCGTGCAGGGAAAGCTCAGGGCATAAAATTTTAATTGCCACCTTGTGCAATGAGCTTCTCCTGGGTTCTCAGAGTCCAACTGCTTTGCCAGGGTGGATGGGGATAGGGGATGCCCAGGCAGACAGGGCAGAGACACGGCCCACTGGCTGCTGTAGGTGCTGAAGGACTTTGATCCCTACAAGTGGTTTAGGGAAAACACTCACCTCCCACCACAGCTCAAACTGTGCCCCTCTAGCAAACGCCTTCTGGTGTTTATAACAGCTGCCACCTTCACCTCTGGAGCAGGAGTGAATCATTGACAGGAACCTGCTTAATGAAGTCGTTCTGTCTGGCTGCAGGCTGAGCACTGCCCACCAACAGCTCTCAGCCCTGCTGATGTCATTCAGAGCACGGGGGAATAAATATCTGGGCAGTGAGACATTGAGCAGTCCCTGAGCAGCCCCAATGTGCAACGTGGCCCCAGCAGCTGGGCTGGGCTCTGCCTGGGCTCACACCCCAGCCATGGCTGCATTGGGGGGGTCATTCTGGGGTCTGCCCACCCCCGTGTCCATCAGCATCGCCCCTCAGGGCCCTGTGTGGTGACTCACATACCTCACAGTGCTGTCCCACAGGGGCAATGGGTGCTTTGAATCCCTTCACCCCACTTTTTAACAAGGAAAACGAGTTTTGCTCCCTGCAAGGATGCTGTGCTGTTGGTGGGCAAAGCCTGGCATGCATTTCATGGTATCTAAGGTGGGGCTTGTGGCAGGCCCCCAGCACGGTCTCAGGAAGAGGGTTGGAAAGGGCTTCAGCCCAGCTCCTGCCCCTGTGGGTTCAGGCCCTGCTGAGAGATGCTTCTGGCCTGGGGCACTGCCAGCCCCATCCCTGTCCCTGTCCAGGACACTGGCCCTGTACAAGGAGGCTCTCCTCACACCTCTGGGGGGTGGATAGTGTGGTGGTTTGGGTGAGGAAACCTCTGTCCTCTGCCCTCACAGCATCCCACATTTGGAACCAATTCCTCCAGCAGCTGTGACAAGCTACTGACTCCAGAAGCCAAACAGGGGATAATTATTCCTGCTGCAGCCAAAAATCCATTAGACCTTTGGTTTGGCTTTGAGTATTCCTATTAAGCATCACTAAACTGAGGACATTTGAACAAATAGCCCAAAGCCAATTCGGGACAGCAGGGACAGAGAGGGGGTTGTCCCTCTCTGCTCTGCCCTCCTGAGGTCCCATCTGGAGTCCTGTGTCCAGAGCTGGGGCCCAACACAAGAGAGATGTGGGGCTGTTGGAGAGGGGTCAGAGGAGCCACGGAGATGCTCAGAGGGCTGGAGCAGCTCCCCCATGGAGAGAGGCTGAGGGAGCTGGGCTGGGTCAGCCTGGAGAAGAGAAGGCTGTGGGGGGACCTCATTGCAGCCTGCCAGTGCCTGAAGGGAGCAGAGGAACAGGAGGGGAATCAGCTTGTTCAAGGGCAGAGACTGGCAGGACAAGGGGATGGGGTGAAGCTGGAGGAGGGAAGGGGGAGAGGAGAGATTGGGGGGAAGTTCTGTGCAGAGAGAGTGGTGAGGGGCTGGAAGGGGCTGCCCAGAGAGGGGGTGGGTGCCCCGTGTCTGGGGGTGTTCAAGGCCAGGTTGGATGGGGCCCTGGGCAACCTTGTGTAGCTCCAGGCCTGAGGTTGGTGTCCCTGCCTGTGGCAGGGGGTTGGAGCTTTATGGTCCCTTCCAACCCAGCCCAGTCTATGATTCTATGATTCTATGAATCTGCCAGGCAATGCAATCCCTTCCTCCCCGTCCTTCCCAAGGTGCTGGCAGCTCTCCCACCACCAGAAAGGACCTGGGAAAGGAGCTGGGGAAGCTCTTGGGTGTCTCTCCTCCAGGGCTGGGAGCTCACAGCACAAGGCCCGCCCGTGACAAGGATGCCAAGACCCATCCTGCCTCCTTTGACCCACCAGCCACAACGTCCTCTTCCAGTGCAGCAGCAGCAGAGGGAATTTGAGCCCAGCGATGTCCCCAGGTCCCCAAGGTGTCCCCAGGGGTCCCTGTGTGCAGCTTGCTTGGCCTCATCTGCTTGGAATTAATATTCCTTCAGCCCAGAGCCAGGTAAAGCCCACCAGGGGCTGTGTTTAAGACAAATTCAAGTAAATCCACACCAGATAACTTCTGAACCTCTTCTAACCCCCTCTCCCCCCCAGACAATTATCAGCACATCATAGCTGCTGGGTGATGGGTGCTGAGAAGAAAGCCTGGGAGGGCAGGCTGAAGGCTCCTCTCCCAGCAGAGCATCACAGGTTTTGCGACTGGAAATGAGGAAATGACTCTGCCTTCCCCCTCATCCTTCCTCAGAGCCCGCTCCCAGCCTTACCCAATTATTTATCTGCTGGTAAGAGGCAAATCAAACCTCGTTAAGGCGAGGCTGGCAGCCCTGCGCTGGGTGCTGGCTGTCAGAGCCACAGCAGGGCCGCTGCTCTGCTTCCCCTCAGAGGCTCAGGTCACCCTGCCAGCATCCCTCAGCATCCTCTAACCAACATATCAATTAAGTTCCACTCGGGCTGACGTGCGAGCGTGCCCAGGACTGTATTGATCCTCAACCGCTGCAGTGTGCAGAGTCTATAATGGCCTCAGATGAGACATCCCAGCCAGGGAAGCTGGATCTTCAAGCATCTGATGGATCAATAGCTTTCATAAACCAGACTGAAAAATAGGGGAGAGTAATAATGGCAACAGAAATGCTGGGCTACACTTACAGAAGAAAAACAATTTGAGGAGGACCAGATAGCAACATTGATCACGCCACTATTTCCCCATCCCTATCTCTCTCTGCAGAAGCACCCAGCCAGCCCCAGACAATACAGACCCTTAGTGAGGCTGCAGTGCAATTAGAGGCTGTGCATTCAACTGCTGCTCTTTGCATTTGGAGTGTGCTTGTGCTGTCTAGAGGGGACCCGTGTTTTAATTAGGTAAATTGCTTGGGCAGTCCCCCTTGCCCCCCTTCCCTGGGCTGACAAACCCTTATCCCAGGAGGAAGAGGTGTGCATCTCATCCTCCCCCTCTGAGCCCATGGGAAGTGGGGCAGAGATGCTTTCCCCTGGCACTGTGACACAGGGACTGGATGCAGCTTGTGGCAGCCCCAGAAGCATCCCCCTCCTCAGCACTGGGACTCACACAGTGCAAACTTCACTCTGGAGAAGGAGACTGGGCCTGTGGTGCTGCTGATGCTCCAGACACTACAAACCCCAACTAACCCAGAGCCAAGGAGCCCCAGCCAGAGCAGGGACCCACCTGGGGATGCTGCTGTCAGGGCTCCGGTGCCCACCCCCACCCCAAGCCAGCCCTCAGCCTGCTGCCATGCCCTCGCTATGGGGGCTGGCTGGCAGAGCCCATCTGGCTTAACGCCACCGCCATCCCTGGAGAGGCACGCTGCAGCCTGCAGAGAGATTCCCACCGTGGGGCTGGGGGGCTGGGGGACTGGGGGGCTGGGGGCAGTGGAACGGCTCCGATGGGATCGGCATCACACCGGTGGCGCAGCTGGCTGCTCGGGAGCTGGGGGGTGCTGAGGTGCAGTGTGTGCTGCTCTTGGCTGTACCTCAACACATCATCTCTCTTGGAATATAGCTGGCACCTCTTTTTTTCCCCTCTCCTTTACAGATCTGATCTGCAGTTGTCGACAAGACTTTGCCAAGCAGCATCAGGGCTGGGGCTTTCTGCAGCGGGCAACTGGTGAAACCTGGGGCTACAACGGAGCCTCCTGAGGAGTGTGTTAGGCCTGTCAAGGAGTTAATAAAGTTTATTGAGTCCTCGAGTCGTCAGTTTCTGTCTGATCCTTCATCAAGGCCGACAACAAAACTGCCAGGGAAAACACATTTCCCTGTCAGAGGGAGGCGGTGAAACAAGGCGGGATGCTGAGCACCCAGGGCAAGGCTGGGTGCTGAGGGGTGACCTCACCCAGGGCTGGGTTAAACTCAGGAAATTTAACATTTAAACGCCACAATTTGCAGGACCTGTCATGGGAGTGCCTGGAAGGGTGAAAGCAATCAGCCCACCACACAGTGCTGCTGCTCAGGGGAGAGTCATCTGCCTGCCAGAGCATCGCCTCTCGTCATGGCAACGGGAGGGTCTGCTGGGTGGATGTTCCAGAGAGATGTCCTGAGACAAAGTGGGGGAAAGCCCAGGGAGGCTCCAGCAGGAAACAGGGTCTCCCAGGGGTGCCAGACCCAGATCCCTCAAAGGGGGACTCAAAGGGGAGTCAGGTGTCTCTAGTCGTGATAAAGTTTCTGGCAGTTTCTCCCCTGTCACACCGTGGCAGAGAACAACCAGGGGAGATAAAACTGACAGGCCCAGTCCCACGTCCTTCCCAAGCCTCACCTGGTGGTTACTTGGATGTGGGGCTTTGCCCTGTGGGACTGGTGTGGGGGCACACATGCCCCGGGGTCACCCCAGGACAGCACTGACAGAGCCCCCTGAGCAAACCCTCACAGCTGCTCTGCCAAGCTGGGCAGCCCTGGGGAACTGTGGTCCTTGGAGCTCTACCCAGGGCAAAGCTTCTCCTCTTCCCTCCATCAATCCCATCCCATCCCTTCCGTAGAGCCACAGGGAAAAAAAACCACTGGCCATCTGTTTGGAGTTTGCTTTGAAAAGAGAAAGAAACCAATCTTCCTGGACAGCATCTCCCAGAGCCTGTTACTCATCCCCTGATCCCTCTGCAGCCTTGGCACGGGGAGCAACCCAGTAATGATTTTTCAGAGAGCCAGAGTCCAGGAGAGAGCCCGGTTTACAATTATTCTTCAGTTACATAGGTAATTTTAACTGGGATTAGCTGATCCTGTAAAGTAATTGAAGCCAGGAGGTCTGGGGCTGCTGCACTGTTATTATCACCATATGCCATTGCAAAAACAATGGGTGATGGCTGTCTTCTAAAGTGGTTTTCAAACCCCCCTAATTCGACCTTTCCAGGTATGAAGGGAGAGTGAAATTTGACAGGCGGGGGCACGGGGAGGGGGAGGGGGGAGGATGTGGAGAGGAACGAGCAAAACCCCAAAATAGATCAAGCTGGACAAAAAGGATGTGGAAAGGGGCTGCTGCTGAGGCTGACCTCCTGCCCAGCAACCCCAGGGACCTCTGTTCTCAGCCTGATCCCCACGCCGTCCTGCAGCCAAAGCGATGGACCCCCCCTTTCCCCTCCTCACTGGCTTGTGATGCTTTGGGATGCTCACTGGTACCACAGCTGCACTGGGCATCACCAGCCAGTCACCACGGGTGCACTGCCAGCTCTGCCAGAGCCTTTGCCAGGTGGCTGAGCATCGGTGTGTGCCATCCCACCGAGCAGCAGGCAGCCCAGCCTGCCCCGTGCAGAGCCACCTGACCAGCCCCTCCACACTGAGCACCAGCTTGGCCAGGGGGTGCCGTAATTGCTTGGAGGGCTCTTGGCTCCTTGGAGAAGCCCCTGGGATCCCTGAGTGATGGTCAGTGTCCCCTCAGAGCAGCTGGGAAGCACGAGCATCCGCAGACATGTGAGAGAGGAGAAGCCAGGTGCATGGGGAGGGGGTCTGCAGCCTCTTCTCTCAGCATGGTGGCATGGCCCTGACCTGAGCCTGCTGCAGCCCCCTCAGAGCCATCCTTGGGCACAACCATCCCCCTTGGCTCTCACACCCCACGGGAGGAGCTGCCCTGGTTTTACTGCCCCAATTGTCCACCTGTGGGTGCCCCTGTGGGGAATCACTGCTGGGTCTGAGGTGTCCTCTGCTGTCAGACACTGCCAGGGTGCAAGGGCAGGACCAAGGCCCAAATCTCACTGATAATGACCAGAGATATATTAGACTCAAACAGCTCCAAACCCGAGCGAATGGAGCCTTAGGACAGGCCAAGCCCAATTAAAGCTGTTACTCGCCTCGGGTACCGGGACGTTCCCGTCTAACCAGGTTACAGCCATCCCCTCTCAGGGCCAGATTTGATCTGAAACTACATGTCAGGGTCCCTTTAACTCCCTGACAGAGGGGGTAAAAAGCCCAAACACAATCAAGAGGGAAGCACAGTAAGGGCTGGGATGATAAAGAGCAGCGCTTGCTGTGATTCTGCAGTAATCAAGGCCAGGCCGGTCCCGTCTCTTGTCATTATCTCTCCCACTAATCCCCAATGTGGTTCTGATTTGGGCTGCTCAGCCAGCAGCCCGAGTGAGCCCGCAGCAGGACCCGCAGCAGCGGGATGGAGGATGCTGGAGGGGCTGTCACCTCTGTGGGCATGAAAGGGGCCAGGGGTGCACCCGCATGGGGCATCCTCTGCCCCTGCATCCCAAGTGCAGGAGCCCAGCAGCAGCATCACCTCCCAGAGCCCCAAGCTGGGGAAATAGCAGGTGGAGAGGGAGGGATGTCATTCCCAGTCTCAATGATGTGTTGGGTGGTTGGGCACCCCTGTGGCTCACAGGGATAGAGAGGGGGTGTAACTGTGGCCCTCCTTGACCACTGCTGGGGCAGGGGGATGACTGAGGAGCAATGAGGCAACGTCCCCCAGCCAGCACAGGTGAGAGGAGCAGGACCACCAGGAGAAGTCCTGATCTTGACAGCAGCTCTGGCCTGTCCAAGGAGCCAGTCCTGGCTCTGCAGTGCCTGTGCCACCAGGAAAATACCCCAGTGCACCCAGCACCACCTCCATGGCCGGGGCAGCATCGGGTGGGATCACTGGTGTCCTGGCAGTGGGACCAGTGCCAGATGTGGTGGCTGTCCCCCTGGCACAGACAACCTCCCCCAGGCAGAGGCAGCTCTCCTGTGAGCAGCATCGGCTCTGTGGTGCCCCCTCAGCTCTCCTGCCCATCTCTGAGAGATGCCTGACTCCCACCCTCCCCGCGCACTGCCGCACCAGTGTTTATTCGGCCGAAGCACGGGCTGGCAGTTCTAATTTTCATGATCCCCTGTTTGTTATTCTTTGCCCTGAACAGTTCCAGCTCATCTGCTCGGGGAGCAGCGTGGTGGGGCCCTGGCACACTCCCTGCAGCCACATCTGCTTGGGACCACCTTCACCTGGGAGAGGCAGGGGGGGCTGTGCCCGGCGCATCCCCACGCAGCCCGCTGTGGCACAGAGCCCAGGCTGATGTCAGCAGCTGTGGCTGGCTGGTGTTTACACAGATAAATGTGCACAGCATCAGGGATGCCTGCAAGCCAGGAGGGATCACCCCAACCCTCGGGGCAGGCTGGGGCTGGCACTGGGACACGTGTCCCCCTGCACAGTGCCCCCAACACAGACCTGCCTCCCAGGGCTCAGGTTTGGTTCCTGGCACAGGGGGGAAAGTGGGTGACGAAGGGGAGCCTGAAGAGGTTGGGAAGAAGCAGCTCTCCCTTCTTGTCTTGCCTCAGAACAGCAGTGGTGTAGGGTCACCCGTGCAGGCTGACAGAGCAGCTGAGGGTCCAACCTGGCCACCAGCAAGGGAAAAGCTGGTGGGAGGAAGGAAAGGGAAGGGATGGGTCAGGAGCGTGAAGTGGGGCAAAGAAACTCCTCTGAAAAGCCCACAGAGAGGCTTACAGCATCCCAGCCTGGGGCAGACAGCACGGCTGGGAGGAGAGAGCCCAGGGACCTGCCTGTGTTATTGTCTGGAGCAACTGGTCCAGAAGGTCTCTGCACATCTGAGCAGGACTCCAGATGGATCCTGGCTGGTGTTTATTTGACAAAGAGCTTCTGGCTGTCTGCTGGCCAGCAGTGCCAGGTAACCAGCCCTTCTCCAAATTCTTAAATTATCCAAACAGCTGTGGCTTTGCCAATGGGCTGAGCATCCCCACTCAGACCTTGGATCCGGGAGCTCCTGACAGATGAGCTGGAGCCTTCAAAGGCTAAACCTCCCCTCTGCATCCCTGTGTCCAGGGAGGCACCCTCTGTGCAGGGCACCAGGGACTTTTCCTTCCTCTAAGGAAACTGGCACTTCCAGCTTGCTGAAACCCCTCTGATTTTGCCAAGAGCAGGCTGACCTTGCTCTGGGGCAGCGTCCTGCTCGTTGTCACACTGCCCTAAATCCCAGTGAGGCGCCTTGGCTTCAGCCCTGGTGCTCCAGATTTACAGCTGCCTTGGGGACGGTCGATCATGACCTGTCCTCTCCAGCACAGTGCCTCTCCACAGCCCAGCAACTTCCAGTTTCCTCTGAAATGGTCCAGTGAAAAGCCCTAGACAAGCGTTTCTCCTGGATGTTTTAGTGCTGAGCTATTCCTGCCTGGCTTGTGTTCAAAGCCCTGCCTCCTCCTGCCCTCTGCTTTCCTCGTGCCATGAAGAGGAGAAGGAGCAGAAGACCCTTCTATGAAAGGGGAGGTTTGGGGAGGAGGGGTCTGGGGTCAGCCACAGGCACCAGCCTGGCTCCCAGCCCCACCAGCCTTCCTGGCTCAGCTCCAGGGCCATGGGGCTCAGTGCTCAGAGGAGCAGGAGCCCTGAAGGGGTACTCCTGAAGATGCTGGCTGCCCGTCCATCTCCTACTGAGCAGCCAAAGAACCACTTTGCAGAGGCAAAGCTGAGCTTAAGGCCCCTGTGCTCATGTAGGAGTTCGTGGCAACATGTGGCATCCTCCATCCTGCCTGAGGACAGGGTGCTCTCCCTCCACTTCCCACCCTAACCCTCCTCCTGGTGCTGCAGAGGTGTTCCCACAGCAGCAGGGTTACCCCAGGGAGGGCTGGGAGGGAGCACTGCAGTTTAATTAGCTGTAGTAACCTGCAGTTTAATTAGCTGTACTAACCAAAGCCGGAGAGGAGAAATCTCTGGGACAGATTTAAGCTTTACTGGGCTCTGCCCAGGTTTGATCCCTGTGGCAGCTGGTGGGCTCTGCACCAGGAAAAGCACATTTGGGGAGAAGAAGCCCCTCTGGAGGCAGTGGCTGGGCACACATCTGCGGGTCAGCCTTGCTTCTCCACCTCCCCATTACTTTTATTCACCTTGCAAGTTTTACTAGGCAAACAGAGCAGTCAGTGCTTTTATGGGATGCTGATTAATTGAGCTCATATATGGTGTTTCTCCAAGAGCCACTTCCAGTCCTCACAGAGAACTGAGCAAGCAGCCAGAGCCAGAGCCAGGAGCCCGTTCCAGGGATGAAAAGGGTGCTGACATCCAATTATTCGCTTCCAGTGACGTGGAAAATGAGGGGCCATCACACACAGACCCTGCAGGGGGGGGGTGAACTCAGAATCACAGAGTCACAGAGTTGTAGGGGTGGGAAGGGCCCCCCAGAGCCCATGGGGTCCCACCCCCTGCCAAAGCAGGGTCCCTAGGACAGGGCACACAGGTCGGTGTCCAGACGGGGCTGGAATCTCTCCAGAGAAGGAGACTCCACACCCCCTGGGCAGCCTGTCCCAGGGCTCCCTCACCCTCACTGGGGAAAAGTTCTTCCCCAGGTTGGGGGGGAACTCCCTGTGCTCCAACTTGCAGCCATTGCCCCTTGTCCTGTCCCCACAGACACTGAGAAGGGGCTGCCCATGTCCCCTGCATCCCATGCTTCAGATATTGATAAACATTGCCACACAGAGCCACAGGGCGTCAGGGGCTGGAAGGGACCTTGAGAGATCAGCCAGTCCAACCCCCTGCCAGAGCAGGACCACCCAGACTGAATCCCACGGGAACATGTCCAGGTGGGCAGGCTGGGCAGGGCCTGCCCTTCATGGGCCTGGGCTGGCTGGGCCTGGGAGTCTGTGTGTCCTGTGCCTGCGTCGTGGAGGGGCTCGGGATGGCCTGTGCCGTGGTGTTCCCCTGCACCAATGAAGAACTTCTTCATGCCTAATTATAATAAAGAGGATGGTGACACGCTGGCACAGGCTGCCCAGAGAGGTGGTGGAGGCCCCAGCCCTGGAGATATTCAAGGTCAGGCTTGATGAAGCTCTGGGCAATGTGATCTGGTTAAAAGTGTCTCTGCTTACTGCAGGGGGGCTGGACTAGATGATCTTTAAAGGTCCCTTCCAACCTATGCATTCTATGAATGTCTCTAGAGCAGGAGACTCCCCAGCCTCTCTGTGCAGCCTGTCCCAGGGCTCCATCACCCTCACAGGGACAGAGCTCCTCCTGACATTCCCATGGAGCTTCCTCTGCTCCAGCTGCACCCGCTGCCCCGTGTCCTGTCGCTGCCACCCCTGAGCAGAGCCTGGCTCTGTCCCCCTGACTCTCACCTTTACATATTGATAGACATTAATGGGTCACCCTCAGTCATTCCTGACAGACAGAGCACTGTGCTCCTCACTGAGCCCATCTGCAGCAGTCAGGGCACGATACCCACCCCGTACCTGTAAAGCAGGAGCCGTGTGAGCTCTGGCACCTCTTCACCAGCCTCTTTCACCAGCGCCTGGGCTTGGTTTGGGTTTTCCCCTTGCTCAGCATCGCCCAGGAGGAACAGCCCCTTCATTTGGTAAAACACTCGTCTGCTCATCCACCCACCCTCCTGCCCCCAGCGACTCCCTCCCCAACAGCCACCCCTCTCTGTCCTCCTTCCAGTCCTGCTCAGGAGAGCCGTCTCTGCTGAAGTTGGGAGCAGGGGGGTGCCTGAGCAGGTGGCTGCACCCTGAGCGCTGGCAGCTCTCTGTGGACCCGTGAGGAAAGCTGCTCCCGGAAAAGGAGATGAATGGATGGGATAACCCCAGAGCATGAGATGGATTGAAGTGTGATCCCTTCCCTGGCAGCCTGTGAGCGATGGCAGCAGCATGGTTCCTTCAGTAACCCATCCATCACGGGCTGCTCGTTCATCTGGGCTCCTTACGAGGACAGAGAGCGTAGAGCTGGCCATGTCCCGGTGCCAATTACTTATTTAAGGGATGCTCCCTCCCCTCCTCAGGCTCACAGCTTCCACCCTGCTGTCCTCAGGAAAGTCTGTGGCAGAGGAAATCTGTGCTGGTGTTGGGGCTGAGCTTCCCTTCCTTGGGTTTCATCACCTTCACCCTTAGCTCTGCTGCTTTCGGTCTGTTCTGAACAGTATTTCTTCCCCTTGGGTGTTTGCACCCTTTGGATATTCCTAGACAGCTATTATGTGCCCCATTAGTCTTCCCTTAGCCTGCCTGTAAGTAGTTACTTCTTTTAATCTCCCCTTCAGCGAGTCCCTCCCGCCCCTTAATCACCCGTGCTGCTCCTCTCCCAGTTCCCCCCAGTCTGCCTGCATCACCCTTCGTTATGATTCCAAGAGCTCATTTAGCGTTTGATTCCTGCCAGGAATAAAACTCAGCCTGATTGTTTTCCCCATGACTGGAGGAGCCGTGAACTGTCCCTTGGAAAACAGCCCTCGAGATGGGGATGCAGGGAAGGGCTGGAGGCAGCTCCATCGGGCAGGCAGACAGGGAGATAACATCACACAGGCCAGCGCTGCCCAGACTGAACCTCAGGAGAGCAGCCAGTCGGTGATGACAGTAATAGCCCCCACGATTAGAGCGTTTAAACAGAGATGTGAGTTATAGCTCAGGCCCCAGCATAAATCCCAGGGCTGTGGAACCCTGCAGAGGCCTGGCTGCTCCATGAGCCCAGGAGGAATTCCTTGTCCTTGGTGCAAGTGGGAACACTGCAGCTCCCTTGCTGAAGGGAAATGGGGGAATGGAGGTTTGCTCAGCAGGTATTTGGGCTGTGTTTAATTCTGGTGACAGCTCCCCGCCCCCCTCACTGCTCCCTCTCTGTAGGAGGGATGCCTGGTCCTTGGTGGTGCCCCCGAGGGGCAGAGCGCTGCCCTCTGGCACTTCCAGCAGCCCTTGTTGGAAACCCTGGGGCAGCCCAGGGTGTAGGGAACGGGGGGCAGGTGGGTCGGATGCAGCAATCTGCTCCCAGGGATGGCATCGGGACCCTCCGCTTGGGAAGGGGGAAGCTCCTCTGGACAGGAAGGCTTGAATCACCCCGTGGTTGGAAAAGAAAGAAGATGGCAAAGCCAGACTCCAGAATGATCCTGATCTGCTGAGAGCATGCAGGCTGTCCCCTCCCTGAGCCTGGGAGCTGCAGTCACTCTGCGGGAACAACCCCCCATCCAGGATCCATGGACACCCACACACTGAGGGAGGGGCTGGACTCCCCGGGCAGGATCTACCTTCAGTGAGACCCTGCAAAGGACAGACGGTACCTCGGGGGGGGGTCCATCTAAAAGCTCTTTGGCAAATCGCCCTTAAAAATCTGCTGACGCCTCGTGCAAAGCTTTGAAAAACATGCTAATTAATTAGAAACAATGCAGCATCTCTGTCGGCATTAAGGCCCCTGTGCTCCCCCCCTTCCACCCCCACCCCCCCGCCCCCATTCCCTCAGCCCCAGAGACATTTGCATGAGAAGGGCAGCTTTGTGTCTCCGGACTCTCATCTGCCATTCCTGATGCTTACTGCTCCACCTGAAGTCAGGCTCCAGAGTGTGGGACACCCCCCCTCCCAAGGCATCTCCACAGCAAACACCCCCACCCCCAGAGGCATCCAGGTCCAGGGAAGATGTGCTCTGACAGCACTGGGCTCGGGACAGTGAGCACAGTGACCCCCGGGATCGGGACCAATTAGGGAAGGGGGAATTCATTAGTGTGATTACTATGCACCGCGAGTGCTGCTGTAGCATCCCCAGGCTCCCATCAGGATCAGGTGTCCTGCGCTCTGGGAGTGTGTAACGCTGCTGTAAAACACGGCCCTGCTCCTGTAAATTGGAATTGAGAGGCAGACGGAGCCCCTGGGGCAGCAGCGAGGTGCCCCTCACTGCTCTGAGCCCACCAAGGGCTGTGCGACAGCGTGGGTGTCAGTCTGAGAGGGGCGCCCACCCCCCCGGCTCCTCCTGCAGCCCCATGGCCACGTCGCTGGTTTTGCTGCTGTACAGAGGGGTGGGGGGAGATGGTGGGGGCCTCATCCCGTGCCCGGGGAACTGTTGGCTTTAGGAGGGTCTGGCTTTGCCCTCTTCTTTCTTTTCCAACCACGGGGTGATTCAAACCTTCCTGTCCAGAGGAGCTTCCCCCTTCCCAAGCGGAGGGTCCCGATGCCATCCCTGGGAGCAGATTGCTGCATCCGACCCACCTGCCCCCCGTTCCCTACACCCTGGGCTGCCCCAGGGTCTCCAGCAAGGGCTGCTGGAAGTGCCAAAGGGCAACGCTCTGCCCCTCGGGGGCACCACCAAGGACCAAGCATCCCTCCTACAGGGAGGGAGCAGGGAGGGGGGCGGGGAGCTGACACCAGTATTACACAGACCAAATACCTGCGGGGAGCTGACACCAGTATTACACAGACCAAATACCTGCAGAGCAAACCTCCATTTGGGGCGGGGGTCTGTGCCCAGCAACCCCTCTGCTCCCTCTGCTCCCCTCTTCACTGGGGCTTTGGTGTCACTGTGTGAGACCTCAATGATTCACAGGGGTCAGGGATGCCCAGAGGGATTCTGAGTTTGCTCGGGAGCAGCAGGAAACCTTCCCACTGCTCAGGGGGACGGTGACAAAGCGATGGAGGAGGAGGAGGACTGCTCTGAAGGGGGAGAGCGGCAGGGCTGAGCCGCGCTGCCGGGGCGCGCAGCGTCCCCAGCCGGCCGGGGGAAGAGCAAGCGAAGGCACCCAGCAGCTCCCAGCTGACAACAAAGCAGAGCCATGGCAGCAGCTCCATCAACCACCCAACCCTGGGAGAAACGTCCCTGCCGCAGGTGCCCGAGGCATCCCCCTCCCAGGTCACGGGGGGGTTTTGAGAGGAAACGACCCCAGGAGCTCTCACTCCCCCCAGCCTGGATGCCTCCTTTTTCCTAGAGAGACCCACACGGCTCTTTGCATCTCTTTGCATCCCAACAAGGGATTAAATGCCCAGGCTGACTCGCTGCAGGCTGGAACCCTTCCAGAGAGTCAGCAGAATTTGCTCTCCCTCTCCCTTTAAACGCTTTGGCTTCCTGCAGGAAAATGAAATCCATTAACAAGTCCCACCCCTGCTCCGAATTCAGGGCTGGAACTGTCAGTGCTGTAGGAAGGAGCTAAATGGGGGGATTTCCATAACAATCAACAGCTACAGCATTAATCTATAGTCATATTAACCTGGGATGACAGGGACACGTCTGTCTGTTCTCTCTAATGTAATCCACCATTATACTGGGGCTCCATTGGAGCCCGCTTTGTAGCCTGCCTTGGGCTGTGATCAGCTAATCTCCCTGGCTGTAAGCACAGCTCAGGGAGGGGAGCAGGAGGCAGACAGGCAGAGTGATTAATATGCATGTGGGAGCGTGTGCTTAGCATGTGTCTGCGGGCGGCAGCGTGCGCGGCTGCTGGGCTGCTGCTGGGGCCACGGGGCTGCGATCCCGGCGTCGAGACCCCTCTGAACATGATCCATGTGCTTCCCAGCCGTGCACGTGCCTGCAGCCCTCGGAGGGTGTGCTCCCAGGCTGGAGGGGTGGCACCTTCGCTCTCCGTCCCCAGGGATGCTCCGGGGTCAGGTCCCTGTCAGCAGCGCCAGCGACGAGCCCCGGGGTGCCAGGGCAGCTCAGCGGTGGCAGCGCATCCTGAGTGGGGATGAGCAGCCCCCACTGTCCCTTCTCTCCCTCTCACTTTGCTTTATTAATCTCCCTCGAAGAGGCTCCTCCTCCTCATCCAGCCTGCCTGTGGATGAGGAGGCGATTAGAGCTGTGGGGGCACGCACAGGGACACCCCACTCCACACGAGCTTATGGGCTCAGTCACATCCCCAGCGCTGGCTCCAGCCACTTCAGAAGGTGCTGAGATATCAGCTCCCACCTTCTGCACAGGGCCTGCTCCCAGGCAGGGATTAGAGCCTCCGTGGCTGTCTGCAGGCACACTGCTTCACCTGCCTGCCCACCTTTCCTCTTTTATCCTTGGAGCCCAGGAAGCAAATCCCTCCATGGCAAACTGATGCTGGGTGCTCCCCACTGGGCTGGTCACAGCTTCCCTGCTCCTGTGGCTGCTGAGAGCCAGCATCAAGAGGTACACCCCACACAGGGTCTGCAGGCTGGTCAGGCAGAGAGCGAGGTGCCTGCCTGGCATCTCGAAGCATCCCACAGAGCGACAGCAAGGCAGGGAGAATGACAAGGCACAGCTGGACCAAGCTGTGTTCCTGTCTGCTGGATGGGGTGTTGTGGCTGCCAGGGTGCTCCCCAGGCTCCTGGCATTGCCCCCCTGCCCGCATCCCCTGATGCATTTTGGGTTTGCACAGCTCTAGGACGCTGCACCCCAGTCTGCATCCACCCCGGAGCAGAGCGGAGCCAGGCTGGGCCGTGGTGGGAGCTGGGGATGCTCCTCCTGCAGCCTGGCCCTCCACTGGGCAGCCCCTTCCCCAAGCACAGCATCTCCACTGTGCCTGCTCAGGGAGAACAGGCGTCACCCCCCTTCTCCTCAGCAGTCGGCTCCTGGGACTGGCCAGGAGCCATGGGCAGGAGCCCCTGAAGATGGTAAATGCTGTGAGGCCTGGCGTTGCACCCAGGCTGTCCCAAGGCACCCAGAGATTCCCCATTCGCACCATTTCAGAGCTGGAAAGTGCCACTTTGGCCATCCTGGGCATTACCACAGGTAGGAACCTGGGCTAGGAGCACAAACCCCTGAAAGATTCAGAGGGGATAAGCCCTGCAAAACCCCCTGCCACCCCTGGCACAGACAATCTCCCTCAGCCCCTTCTCCTTGCACCCCCACTCCCTGCCCCCAGAACCCCTCCTTTCCCTCCTCTCTGTCCCTCTCTTCTAGACACATCCCCCTCCAGCCCATGATTTCAGTGTTTCTGCTCAGCCCTGCTGTAAAATGGGTGGAAATCGGAAACTCTGATTCACCAGGATCTCTGGGCAGAAACTTTACAGCTGGAGCAATTCATTACCCATTAAACCCTTTGTCTGTGTGCATCCTATTGTTCCTGGAGCTGGGCAGCAGCACAGCCGCTCTGCCAGCATTAACCAGGGTGGTTAATCAACTAACAGGCTTAGAAACACAATAGACACAGCAACACGTGGCTCTCTGAGCACTGCTGAAGGGTCTCCAGCCATGGCAGAAGTGGAATTGGCCACGGCCCTGGCTGTGGGATGGCAGCCCTCCTTCCTCTGGCTGGGGAGCTGGGCGACCCCACGATGTTTGGTGACTTGGAAAAGGGCCACTCAAACGCTTCCTCCCCCAGCTCCCTGCATCCTGGCTGCCTGGTGGGATGGAGGACACACTGGTGCCCAGGTGGCTCTGGGTGGCCCAGCACAGAGGATGCTTCGAGGCAGCCCAGCCTGGTGAGGCTGGTTTAATGTAACCTGGAGAACTGCCACTTGCCTGAGGTTAAAGGTGACTCTTGAGCCTGGGAAAGGTGTGTGTGTGTGCTGGGGAAAAGCCCGGGGAAGTGGTGATTTCGGGGCAGCAGGTGGAGGTGAGGCATCTTGGAGGATATATTAATGGCAGAAATCTTCTCTCAGGAATATTTAGGCCATAATTACAGGAGCCATAGAAGTATTTATTTCCTGGTGATTAATGGCAAGCCAAGGGAAAGGCTCTCATCAGCACTGCTCAATTATCTTTGTCAATAAGTTCATGTTTTCCTTGCAGCCATCAGGAGCTGCACGTGGGCACAGCTCACTGCTCCCATCACAGGGGGTCAGGAGGCAAAGCCAGGGAGCTTGGAGAGCTCAGGCTGAGGCCAGAGCAGTGGCAGGGCAAAATATGTGATTGTAAGGGTGGGTGAGGTGACCACCAGCCAAGCTTTGAGCCTTCACTGGGGGGTTTTCAGTCACATCTCTGATTTGCTGGATTGAGCCATCACCTTTCGTCCTTCACGTGCCCATGGACCACTCCTGTGCCCCAGCTGGGTCGTGGGTGAGTGTGTCCCATCCCAGAATGATGGGACTGCCTCTGTTGGAAGGGACCCTTTGGATCGCCCATCCCTCTAGCCTGGCAAAGGCTGCTGGGGAAAGGGCTCCACTCCAGCTCCTGAGATGGCCTGGAGTTCCTGAAGGCTCACAGGGCTGAACAAGGCAGGAGGGGAAATGCCACCCCAGAAACCCCCCAGCCTTAGGCTGCCAAACCCCACACTTCTTCCTTGGGCTTCTTCCCCAGGCTCTGCAGCCCTCAGGGAGCAGAGGAGATAAGAGCATCCGTCAGCTTGAAGAGCTGATACACATCTCTTTGAACCAGCAGATAAGGCAGCAGCCTGGGAGA
Organism: Laterallus jamaicensis coturniculus; assembly: GCA_022605575.1. Classification (NCBI taxonomy): domain Eukaryota; kingdom Metazoa; phylum Chordata; class Aves; order Gruiformes; family Rallidae; genus Laterallus; species Laterallus jamaicensis. The sequence continues at coordinate 845,013 of JAKCOX010000148.1, forward strand.
AGATATGACCCAGCATCCTATCACCCAGCATCCTATCACCCAGCATCCTATCACCCAGCATCCTATCACCCAGCGTCCTATCACCCAGCGTCCTATCACCCAGCATCCTATCACCCAGCATCCTATCACCCAGCATCCTATCACCCAGCGTCCTATCACCCAGCGTCCTATCACCCAGCGTCCTATCACCCAGCGTCCTATCACCCAGCGTCCTATCACCCAGTGTCCTATCACCCAGCATCCTATCACCCAGCATCCTATCACCCAGTGTCCTATCACCCAGCATCCTATCACCCAGCATCCCAGCAAGCCTGGCCCCACGCCTGGGCAGGCTGATGCCTCTTTGGAGAGGAGCCACGGGCTGTCCCCCAACATCCTGCATTGATGACTGGGACAGGCCAACTTCCCTCATCCTGCACCGCTGCTCCCACCCCTTCCCCTTGATGCTCTGAGCATGACAAGGGTGTCTCCCCATCCATCCATCCATCCATCCATCCATCCATCCATCCATCCATCCATCCATCCATCCATCCATCCAGCCAGCCAGCCAGCCAGCCAGCCAGCCACCCACCCACCCACCCACCCACCCACCCACCCAGCCACCCCCCCTGCCCTGGCTGTCACCTCCCTCCCCATTCCATCACTCTGTGGGTAAAAGGCAAAAGTCTGGTTTAGGAGACAAAGAAAACTCCAGTGCTGGTGTCACCCCTGTCCCTCTCTGGGGGAGCTGCTTGGCTGGGGGTGTCATCAGCCAGAAGAAGCACCAATCCTGCCCAGAAGGGTCTGTCACCTCCCTCCATCTCCTTTTGAAAGCTGCTGGGGGGGGGACGGACCCCTGAAATCCCTCCTTTTACCCTGCACACTGGGAGAGAGGGAGAGGGGTGGGCTGCTGAGACCCCAACCAAGGCATGGGCAGGAGACAGGGAGGAAGGGGCATTCCCTGCACCCCTCTGCCCTCCACCCCTGGCAGAGCCACACTCCATCCCCTCCAGACCAGCTCCTTCAGCTGGGGGGGGTCCCTGTGCTGCAGGTGCCCAGGTCTTGAGCTGTGTGAATGGGTCAATAAAATGAGCATTAGCAGCTTCTGGGCGGTTCTGCAGGTTTCCTGCCCCAGGAACTGCCTCCTCGTGCAGGTCCTGGGCTGTTGTTTGTGCAGCAGGAAAGGTGTGTGGTGCTGTGCTGGCAGGAAGCATTGCTGGCACATAAAAACCTCTCCAGCTGTTAGAGTGATGACTTTGCTGGTCAGGCTCAGCCTGGGTCAGAGGAAACACTTTGGGGTTCAGCCCCGAGCCCCCAGGGACCCTGGCTCCTGTCCCCAGGCCCCCAGAGCAGGAGCACACAGCCCCATGTGGGGCTGGAACAGATTTGCTGATGCTGGGAGCACTTTGTGCCCACGTTCCAGCTCTGCTGGTTAATGAGGGAAGAGGCACTTCCCCCCCTGAGCTGCCCACCCCCCTCCAGGTGTGGACATGATTTATTGCACCGTTCACTCATTATTCTCAGATACCCAATTATGGGGGGGTTAAAGTTAAAAATGCACAGACTTTGTTGTGGCAGCATCTGGGGACTCTGCAGCATCTGGAAGATGGGAAAGGGGGGGGGGGGGAAAGCCAGAGGAAGCCAAGAAGATCAGCACCAGCAGGTCCCTGTGTGCTGCCTTGCAGCGTGTCTCGTGCTGGGGGGCTGCTGGTGCTCCCCCCACCCTGACCCCATGCATCCCCCCAGCAGGTGCCCAGTCTGCAGCAGGGATCTGGTGGGGTTGGTACCACTTAGTGAAAAGCTGCTGCTCGTGCAGAACCCCAGGAGGATGACAGGGGAGAGACAGGTAACACTGGGCTCTGCTGACTCCAGCACTTCCCAAGGCAGCTTCTCCTCCAGCTCTGCTGCATGGGGCCACAGGCACAGAGCTTACCTGTGAGGATGGCTGGCTGGGGTGGGGGGATGAAGGCAGCAGAGCCTCCTGCTTCCCACCACGTCCCCTCACTGGCAGAGCACAGCCTCAGGTAGCTGGTCCCCAAAGGAGGGTGACCTTGGAAAGCCGTGCTGTGAGCTCAGCCTGCAGCAGTCAGGTGGCTGTAACCTCAGGACAGCATCCTTGCCCTGGTTCAGGTCGGGTCTGTTGGGTTCCTGAGGGCTGGGAGGGATGAGCAGCCTCTGTGTGATGCCCAGCTGCTCTGCCAGGCTCTTCCCCTGCGTGCTGGGTGCCAGGGCTCCATCACTGAGCCTGCTGTGCTGGGACCAACTCCCACACCAAAACCTTCCTCCTCCCAGGTCCTGGCTGAGGGCCTGAAAACTTTCTACATCCAGAGCTGAAGTGACTGCTGGGTCTGTGCTCAGTTAGACTGGGGTCACTGCCAGCCTCCAGCTCGTGCACATCCTGATCCTGGCTCCAGAGAAGTGTCTGTGCCTCTGCGTGCCTCCCACCTGGGCTGCAGTCCCTGGGCTCACCCCAAGGGACAGGGAATGCCTTGGGAGATGCCTTGGGGACCTGCTCACCTCAACGGGGGTTAGTTTTGTCCCAGGAGCCCTGGATCTGCTCACATAGAATCACAGACAGGTGGAAACAGAGCTCTGGAGTCTGACTGGGAGGGAGACCCTGGGTGTTCTGGCTGGCAGTGGGGAGGATGTGGCACTCAGGGCTGGGCTCCAGAGTCAAAATCCAGCAGAGGAAGGAGCAAATCAAACCACGTGTTGTGTGATGTGCAGTGGGGGCTGAGACTGGTGTTTCAGAGGTACCCAAAAGCCCTGGAGCCCCATCTGAGCCCCAGCATCTCCCCGGCTCTGCCGCAGAGCCCCAGGCACAGAGCTGGAGGGTGGGATGAGCTGGACCAGCCGAGCTGCCAGCACCATGGTTCTGCTGCCAGACTGCCCAGCTCTGCCTGCTTCTGCCTGGGGTGGCTGCTGGCTGGGTGAGGAGATCTCTCTGTGGCAGGTGAAGGATGCCCAGGCGATGGCAGGATGGTCTGGTGGGGACAGCAGATGGAGAGGCTTGGCATTTCTGCCTCTCTCCTCCCCACGTGCAGCACACTGCACTCTTGCTTCCCAGGCTTTCCTTGGGTGCATGAGCATTCCTGCCTGTCTGCTGATGTGCAGATTCTCCCTGCCTGTTTCCAGGTCAGGTCTCAGCACACACCAGAGCTCTGCACCCCTTCCCTGCGCTTCCATCTCCCCAGCCCAGCCCCTACCTGCCTTTTCTGATTCCCCCCCTTGCTTCCCCCTCAGCAAGATGGCAAATGCTCAAGGGCTGTGAGGGGAGCTGGACCCCCATCCAGCTGGCTGCCAGCACCCCAATGCCTTCTCTGACCCCCCCATCAGCCAGCAACCAGCCCCTGGTGCTTTCAATGCCAGACCCCAGGTGAAACCCAGGCTGCTGCTGCTGCTGGGAGGTGCAAGGCTCTGCTTAAAGAGCACCTTAGATCGATATGTTTGGGGTGGCAGGGACATGTGGGGGTTCCTTTGGATGCTGTGCCTCCCTGGGCTCCTGGCATGCTCTTCTTCCCCCGCCATCACCCCTCTGAGCTGCAGATGTCACCCCTGCCCCCAAGCCCAGGTGTGCCCGCAGAGCCAGATGAAGCACCTCGTGAGGAGGGGAAAGGGATGGCTTCTCCTGCCTAACCACTCCACCGCCCAGAAGCCGGCAATTGATCATCTCTGTCGAACGGTGGGGAGCCCAGCGTCCCGGTTCACAGCCTCTTTACAATTGTAAATGGGCTAAAACGGAATAAAAGGGCCCTAAATCATCCCAATTAAAGCCCTGAGGACAGCGCAGTGCCACTGTCGCAAACAGTCCTCACGCCACAGCTCTGCCTTCCAGCCCTGATGCTGGGTTTTGGCCAGGACCCGTTTCTCTTGGGTTGGCTGGGCTGGGAATGGGCTGGGAGCTGCAGGAACCTCCTCGGGCACTGAGCTCTGCCAGCTTGGCAGCGGGCCTGGCAGGAGCCTGAGCTGGTGTCGGTGTTGCCCTTGTCACCCTCAGTGGCAGGAGTCTCCTGGCCCTGTCTCCCTCACTCCACTGCCTCCTGTGCCTGCCCCAGCTCTTGCCCTGGAGCTGAGCTGTTCCCCCAGGGTGCTGGCCAGCCCTCTCCATGCAGAAGGGTGGGATACCCTTGCCAGTACCTGCACAGCACTGCAGCGATGCTATGGGTCTGTCTGTCTGTCAGTTGGTCTGTCCGTGTGTCCCCTCCTAGGCTGACACACAGCTGCCCCTGTGAGATGTGCAGGAGATGACTGGCAGGCTGGAGCCCCACAGTCACCCAGGGACGAGCTGGTGAGCACCAGGTCACACGTGGGAAGTGAAGATGTGGCAAAGCACTGAGCTCTGCAAACCGTCCCCCAGGGAGACAGTCATCAGAGGAGCACTCTGCCCTGGATCCAGTGTCCCTTTGTGGCTGGACCTCCCAGACACATCCCTCCCCTCTCAGTGAGGTGAGAGACCCTTTCTCAGGCATCAGCTGATGCGAACTGAACCGAACCCTCCTTTAAACAGACCTCAAATCCTGGAGCCTCTCTTCACCTCCCCTGCCCTCCCCAAGGGACACAACGTACCCACTCCTGAGTGTCAGCACAGACTGTGGGAATGGCAGCAGAAACTCTGCTCCTACACCAAGATTACTCCTGCCCTGTGACCCACAGCTCCCCTGAGAACTGCTGCACCCACTCCTGACTCACTCCCCACTGGCCTCCTCACTCCCACAGGGGCTGGAAGCCCATCCTGTCGGGGTGGTGGGGCAGCCCCATCCTGAGGGATTCTCCAGGCCAGGGGTTTCCCTCAGTTTGGTAATTCTGCTCTGAACGGGGCTTCTCTCAGGTGCTACTTGTGCAGGAACAGAAATGCTTGTTAGGCTGATCCCTGAGGTGAGAGATGGAGGACTGCCTGGGAAACGGGGCTCTGCCACGGCATCAGAGCTCATGTAACCTGCCTGGAGGTGCCAACACCTCTGAAACCCATTTCTCATCAGGGGAGGGGAGCCCCTTCCCTGTGAGGAGAGGCTGAGGGAGCTGGGGTGCTTGAGCCTGGAGAAGAAGAGACTGAAGGTGACCTCATTAATGTCTATCAATATGTAAAGGGTGAGAGTCAGGGGGACAGAGCCAGGCTCTGCTCAGGGATGGCAGCGACAGGACACGGGGCAGCGGGTGCAGCTGGAGCAGAGGAAGCTCCATGGGAATGTCAGGAGGAACCCTGTCCCTCTGAGGGTGATGGAGCCCTGGGACAGGCTGCACAGAGAGGCTGGGGAGTCTCCTTCTCTGGGGACCCCACCTGGATGTGGGATCCAGTCTGGGTGATCCTGCTCTGGCAGAGAGGAGTTGGACAGGATGATCTCTCCAGGTCCCATCCAACTCCTAAAGTTCTGGGACTCTGGGATTCTCCCACCTTTCCTCGGTGTGACAGGCTGCTGCACCGGGTGCCAGCTCACAAACTGAAGAAATGAAGTACCTGTCCCCAGCCTGGACTTTGCTTTATCTGCAATCCACTTGTCAGCTGTGGAACTCTGGGGAGATGTGGTTATCCTGGAGGTGCCACGGCCAGGAAGAGCCTCTGTGGGCAGGAGGGGACAGGCACAGGAGGGACACAAGGGTTTTGCTGTGGCCCCAGAGCATCTGAGAGATGGGAGGCATTGCTCAAGGGGCTTGGAGAGGAGTGCTAGAATTAGATCCAGCAAAAGCAAATTGGGGATGAATGTCAGGGAGGAGGGGACAAAACATTCCTCACAATGATTCCTGTCAAACTGGGATCGTTTCCCAAATGAATCCAGGACAAACTGTGCCACAGGCTGTTGGACAGTAGGGAGCAATTTGATAACAATTTAATAGAGGCTTCAGACTTGCTGGGATAAACTGGGAGACCCTGTGCCATTCCCAGTCTGTAGATCTCTTCAGGGAGGGCTTGGGTGTCCCTGCCAGTGGGGCACAGCACAGCCCAGGGATGCTCAGGAGCAGGACAAATCTCATCCCATGAAGTGCCAAAGCTGCTGGGGAGGCATCCCAGCCCCCAGCCCCTCTGGATCCCAGCATCCAGCCAGACCTCCCCAACTCCTGATGTCCTTCAGGCATCTCCACTTGGGACTTTGGACCCCCAACGGCACAGCTAGGATTCAGTGAGGAGCCTGGGGTTCGCCAGCAGACAGGGCTGATGTAGCAGCTTTGCTTGAGGGGACATGAGGCAGCTTTTACTGGGGTGATTTTGCCCCATTCTGCACCCCACAGCACCTGGCAGTGTGTGCAGGGGCGAGCGAGGCAGCCCCCAGCGTGGGGTGAGCACCCCAAATGCCACCACAGGCAAGGGCCAGCTGAAACAAACGGGTAATAAACCCCAAACTGAGCAGTGCTGAGCCCCTTCATGGCAAATACAGGGGAAGGGGCAGCAGGGAGCTGCAGGAGAATGGTTTCAGTGATGGGAGTGCAGAGGAAGCGATGCGATGGCATCCCCGTCTTGGCTTGTAAACAGGGGAGCTAAGGGGGCTGTGGGGACCCTGCTGCCGGTGGGAGAGAGTGGGTCTGGTGAAGGACTCCTGCCCCTGCCCTGCTGGATGGTGCAGGGAGCAGCTCTGCTGTGTTTCTCCCCAGAACAGACAGTGGGAGCAGCCAGAACCAGCAGCATCCCCGGCTCGATAGGAGCAGGGGCTGTTGTAACCAGGAAAAAAAAATGATCAAAAACATGTCACAGGAAAAAGGGTTTCCATTCACAAAGAAATCATTATGGTTAATTTAATTCATTGTAGCATTTAATATAGAAAAGCTTTTCTACAGAGACTGGGAAAAAAGCCAACATTTATATATAAATGGGTTTTATTTTAAAAGCTAATGCAGTGGGCAGGATGCTTCGGGGTTATTTTCTCTCCCTCTTTCTTTCAGTGCATATGCAAAGCTGGTATTGTGTCCAAAAAACAAGGAATTTGCTGCTATCTAAAGTTTACAAATTGCTTTTTTTCAAAAGCACAATTTCATATTCCTTAGAAATGTAAATGACAGGGTTTTATCTCCTCGCTTTCCTTTCTTTCTGGGTTTTTTTAAAGTCACTTATATTAGTAGCCAAGGCACTGATTTGCAGAGTGGGCTTTAAGTACCCTCCCACTGCAATCAGTGCTGACATCGGCTGTGGAGAGCACTGGCTGGCAGGGCCAGGAGCATCCTCTGGAGTGGCCCAAGGGCTGTTAACAGGCACTGGTCCCTGCAGCGCCCGAGCAGAGCGCTTGCCATCAGAGAGGTGTAGCCAGACTCAGCTGTATCTGTGCAAGGGACAGATGGTTGGTGAGCAACTGGCCTGAGCGAATACCTCCAGCCATGAAATCGCAGGGGAAGGAAGCATATGGTGTTACCCACTCGTGTCTTGCTGCGAGCTGGGCGGGCAGATACCTCCAGCACGGTGAGTGCTGAGGGGTGTGCGGAGGGGTGTGCGGAGGGGTGTGCGGAGGGGTGTGCGGAGGGGTGTGTGGAGGGGTGTGCGGAGGGGTGTGCGGAGGGGTGTGCTGAGGGGTGTGCGGAGGGATGTGCTCGGGTGAGCATCGCTATTGGTTCGCATGCAGAAAGCAGCAAGTGCTGGGAACTGGGGTCAGAACACGCAGGCTGCATCCATCCAACCCATCCAGCCTCCCGTGCTGTGCTGCTGGCAGTCCCCATGGCTCGGCCTCCCCTGCACTGCCCCAGTGCCCCTGGCAGTGCCGGCTGAGCCATCCCAGCAGCCGTGGGGCTGGCCATCCACGCATGGTCTAACTGCTGTTGCACGGTCCTTCTTGGCTCTGGGCATGTGTTTGAGGGGGAACCAGGCTGGAAAGCCCCTCTGAGCCACATCGCATCCTGTTGTGCTTTGCTAGCCTTCTCAGTGCACAGCTCACCCAGTGCCCACCCTGGTCTTCCCCTGCTGCCATTCAACTGCATTATTTCCAAGTCCGTGATGGATTGCAGGATTTCCTCCTGCTCTTCCCATCCTCCTTTTATGCTTTTGAAGGCCACCACCTCTTCTGCCCTCAAACTTGCACTCTCCAGACTGGACAGACCTTTCAGCACTGGATGGGTTTCTGAGAGCTCCTGACAGCTCTCGCTGCTCCTCCCTGGGCACATCCCGCATCCTCTTCACCCCGGCAGTAACTGGCAGAGGCAGCAACTCATCCCTCTATGGTCCTCGCCACCTCCTCATCTTCTGCCAGGCCAGGATCCTGGTTGGAACTTTATTTCCCTTCCTCTGAGCTATTCCATTCAGGAATACCAAACTATGCGCAGATACCTGCCCACACTGCCACCTCACACCTGCAGAGCTGGGAAGATTGTCCCACCGAGGAAGCAGCTCAGCAGGAAACCAAGGAACAGCAAGGTGAAGGAACATGACCAAGGTCACCCAGGAGTGGGGGATGCCAGACAGCAGCTCCCCACCTCCCCCCCATATATACCTCTAACCATCCCTTTGCAGAGACAGCTCTTTCCTTTGTGAAACACCAACTGCTACTGAATCCCTCCCCGGACTTCTTAGCCCTGGGATTGCATATCCCCTCTACTGGTGCTTGGGGCTTTGTTCTGGTTGTATCAGCTGGCGAGACAGCCCTCCTCATTTGGCAGCATTTGCATAAAGGCAGCGCTGAGCTGACTGCAGCCGGGCTGGGCCTGCGCCGGGGCTCCCACCTGTTCTGCAGGCTCAGCCCCGCTGCCGTCCCAGGGAGTGTGGCCTGAGCTTCACAGCGTGTAGGCCGCGGCCTTCTCCCAGCAACTGGACGCGGTTTGGAGAGCACCGCGCTGCCACGCAGAGCCCAGATTCATTACCCCCCCACCCATAACTCCCCCAGACCGGGGGGTCCTGCTCAGACCTGTACTTTTCTGGGCCAGTGGCCCTGGCTTCTCAGGAAGAGAGCTTTCACACTGCATTATGCAAATACCCGGCGCGTTGTCACTCTCTGTTTGCCTTCAGTTCGCCTCCCCTCCGGTTTGATTAATACACCCTCTCCCCCCTCCACACTCTTGCTCTAATATGTTTGTTTTAGGGATGGGCAAATGAGCTGGGAATAAGAAAAATGAAATTGAACCTTCACCCAAAACTTGAAGTGGGTGGTTTGGGGGAAAAAACACCAGCCCCAACCCTCACAACAGAATGAATAAGTCTTTGAACCACACAAACAGTTCCCTTGTTGGTGCAGGAGAGGCAGTCTGGGCCCCTGCATGATGAAATGCCACGTCCTTTTCTGTTTCCAGAAGCACTCCATCCGCTCGCCACAGCTCCTACCCCCAGGCCAGTCTCCTGCAATGGGGTTGGTGCTGGTGGGGGGTTGCAGCCAGCCCTGGATGCTGCTGGCGGTTCGAGCCCAAAGTGATGCAGACCCACTCAATGCCACAGTGACTGGACTCTTGGAGCTGATGTCAGGCAATCTTGAATGCCCAAACTGGGGATAAACACCCTGTGTAGAGCAGGACCAGAGAGACTGGGGCCCTGGCAGGGTATGCCAGGACAGCTGGTTACCAATGCTGGCCTGGGGCACTGCGGCATGGGCAGCTCAGGGTGCATGGCTCTGGATTGCCTGAGTGCAGCCACCTTGCAAAGGCAGGCAAGGCCTTGGGCGGAAACGATGGGGCTTCACCAGGAGCTGCAAGAGGCCGGTGCTTGGTCTGAAGCCCCTTTGTCCCACCTGGGGTTGAGCGTGGGGCGCAGGCCAGCGCTGCCCCAGCCACTGCTGGGTGATGCGGGAGGGATGCTGGGGAGATGCGTGCGCGGCGCGGGCGCCTGGCGGCTCGCCAACTCGCCGGTCACATCTCCCGCTTTAAATCGCACTGTGATTTGTTTGGAGGAACCTGTCAGAGGCTGGCAGGTTTCCCACCGCTGATGAAAGGAGCTAAGGATGTCTGAGAGCTTCACAAGGTGATACAGCCATTAAGGCATCATGACAGACTCAGCACAGAGGCACTAAAAACACTCCGAGATTGGCAGCTCCGGGGCCTGAAACTAAACAAGAAATGCAAAATAAACTGCAGGGTGTGCGACAGGGGGTGTGAGCACCTCGTGTGTGTGTGTGTGTGTGTGTGTGTGTGCACGCGCCTGTGCGTGCTCCGCCAGTCAGCAGCCCTTCTCTTCTCACCTCCCCTGACAGCTCTGAACTTGAAGTAAGATGTAAGCAAACAGAAGGGGTGTGAGCCCTGCTCCCGGGCCCGTTCATGAATTTTAAAGGGCCATTCATGGTCGCACTCTCATTCTCTTTCAGGCAGACTGGCAGCCATGGATCCTCAGCGCAGGTACAGCCCGGCTGAAGGGGTTGCAAACTCCCCTCCACACTCCCTCCTGTCACAGCAGCAGCGTCCTGGGACGGCACCAGCACAGGGCTGTGCGGTGGGACATGCACTCCTCTGTGCAGTGCAGGGGTGCAGGGTGCAGGATGCAGTTCAGGATGCAATGCAGGGGTGCAGGGCACAGTGCAGGGGTGCAGGATGCAGTGGAGGATGCAGTGCAGGGATGCAGGGCACAGTGCAGGGGTGCAGGATGCAGTGCAGGGGTGCAGGGTGCAGCACTGAGTGCATGCAGGGGTGCAGGTGACTGGGGATTTGGGAGAAGCCCACTGCTCTGATCTCCAGCATCTAGGGCAGTGGCTTGGCAGTTAGGTTGGTGGTGGTCTGAGGAATGAATCCCTGCTCTTTGCACTGTGGCTCCCCAGCCCATGGAGAGGCCACTTTGGCTTTCATCTGTACTTTCAGTGCCTAAAGACTTCCCAGGGGCAGGGAGAAAGAAGTGGAGCCTACCCCATGCTCCTCCTTCTCCTAGGGAGCAAGACATCTCTGGAAAGCAGCAGGGACCCTGAGCACCCAGCCCCACACCACAGCTGTCCAGGCAGAGCTGCTCTGTCCCCAGCTCCGGGTCCCTGTGCCATGCTGTGGGTGACAGCAATGCCTCCTCCTCCCTGTGCCCCCGTGGGGTCCAGGCATAGGGGCAGGACTGAGACCTCCTGTCCCTTTTGTACCTTGCCTAATGGGGCACCTCATCCTCAGGCACGTCCTGAGTCGTTCCTTAAGCAGCATCTTGTGCAGGCAGCTGCTGGCTCCTGGGAGACAGGGGGAGGAAATCCCATCTCCACAAACCAGCCAACCTGCTGCTCCCATGAGACTTCGGCCATCCAAACGAGTGACAAATGCAGATCCCAACTGTTGCACCTGGGGCTTGGATGAAAATCTGCTCCTGCCCTGTGTAGGGTTGTGCAGGCAGTGCCTGGGGCTGGATCCAGAGCATCTCTCGGCTCACCCAGGCTTGAGGGATGCGTGTGGCTGTGCCTGCTTCCTCCAGGGACCCAGCCTGAGCTGCACCGACCTGATGCTCTGATGGAACAGCCTGGGACATGTTCCCTGAGCATCACAGAATCACAGAATCACAGAGTTGTAGGGGTTGGAAGGGACCTTGAGAGCTCATGGGGTCCCACCCCCTGCCCAAGCAGGGTCCCTAGGACAGGGCACACAGGTCGGTGTCCAGACGGGGTTGGAATCTCTCCAGGGAAGGAGACTCCACACCCCCTGGGCAGCCTGTCCCAGGGCTCCCTCACCCTCACTGGGGAGAAGTTCTTCCCCAGGTTGGGGTGGAACTCCCTGTGCTCCAACTTGCAGCCATTGCCCCTTGTCCTGTCCCCACAGACACTGAAAAGGGGCTGGCCAATTCCCCCTGCACCCCATGCTTCAGATATTGATAAACATTGATTAGGTCCCCCCTCAGTCTTCTCCTCTCCAGGCTGAACAGCCCCAGCTCTCTCAGCCTTTCCTCATAGGATAGATGCTCCAGGCCCTTCATCATCTCCTCAGCCTCCTCTGGACTCTCTCCAGGAGATCCCTGTCCTTTTTATACCAGGGAGCCCAGCACTGGACACAGCATCCAGCAAAGTGGTGGCTTCGTGCAAGTGCCGACAGCCAGGAAGCACATGGAACGATGCAGGGAGATGGGCACTGAGCTCACAGGCAGGACAGGGACAAAAGAGCCTCCCACCTGCCCGACTCCTGCAGACAGAGCTGGCTCCACTCCCCCCAACCCCTCCTGGGGCAGCCAACACCGGGGGAATCACAGGGCTGAAGCTACACAAAGAGGAAGCCTTGGCTGAACATTCCTAGCCCTCACCCCCCAGCCATAATTAATAAACTCAAAGGAAATTAAACCACAAGAAGGAGGAAAAAAAAAACCCCGAAACAACAACCCAACCCAGCCCAGCCCAAAGTGCATCCCATGGGGCTGGGGGGAGCGGGCACCGGCGGGGCTGGTGGAGGTAATTGCAGGCACAGGGCGAGAGGCTAAACCAGCATGAAATGAATCACTGCAACAGATATTAAATTTGCAAGCCCCGGGCGACAGCCCTGCCTTGGGTTTATTTGCATTAATCAGGTCAGGGGAGTAACCTTGGGTTTGTTGTTTTTTTTTTTCTTCTTCCAGGAGATATCATCAGCCTTTATTTGTTTCTCATGTGAAAGTATCACAAGGGGTAAACACAGCCTGGGAGAGGGGCTGTGGAGCCTGTGCCCCATCTCCCCCCTGGCTGGGAAGACCAGCACAGCCTCCCCCTCACTACGCTGTGCTGCAGGTGGTGCCTTGAGCACGGTCTGATCCCTGGTAGGCACCAAAAGGCTGTGGCAGGACCTCGGACAAAGCCAGAGGAGACTGTAGCTGTGATCTGGGGGGAGCGAGCAGCCCCCTTGCCTGTGCACAAGGAGCTTCTCGCCTGCGATGCTCGCTGCAGTGGAGTGGGAGTTGGCACAAGGGGGAAGTTTTTGGGGCCAAGCAAGTTTTTTGGGCAGGAAAGCCACCCAGGGCTTCCCACGAAGCTGGGAGCACCCAAACCCTTATCAGAAAGAACTGCTCAAGCAAGCAGCTCCATCACTCAAGGAGAGACATGGCTGTTGTGGTATGTAACCCCACTGAGGAGTCCCTGTGCCTCTGGGACAGCTGCCATGGAAGGGAAGAGCCTTTGCATCGTGCCAAGGTTGGGCTGTGCTGGGCTGGGGCAGCACTGACCTTGGATCTGCAGCTCATCAGCCACGCTCAGCACACTCAGCACGATGCTGATGGTTCTCCAGGAGGCATCGGCTGTGGTCAGCCTGTGAGAACACCAGCACAGCCCCACAGCATCGCAGGAGGGCCTCTGCCCCCCTCCCTGTCAGTGGTTTTGCTCGGGGAGCTCTGTGTGCTGGTGTTTCACGGGGATGTCCCTGCCCTCCAGGGATCCTCCAAGGATTGTCTGTGCCAAGGCCACGAGTCCATGGTCCTGTCCCCAGCAGGCAGCTGGGGGTCACTGGGGGCACATCCCAGCAGCTCCCTGGGGTACCACTGGCTGCTCCCAAATGGCCAGAGGCAGAGTACTGCGAGCTGCCAGGCTGCGTTTGGGGCAGCAGTCTCTTGGTGCTTCTCTGACCCCCTGAAGCCAGTGCTCTGCTGGCAGGACACCTCTCTTCTCAGCATCCTTCCCATCCCCAGATGTGTCCCGACCTGGTCTGCAGCCACGGCCACGCAGCTCCACCTGCCCAGCACCTCCAGACCGATGCTCCACGCTCCCAGCAGGCTTCCCAGGGACAGGCAGGGTTTGTCTCTGTCCTTCCCCCACATCCACGCTGGGATCCGGAGCTGCACCAGCCAGCGTTACCCTGCACGTGTGGGCATGTGCTGCCCGGGCACGCAGGGAGTTATCCCTGAGAGCATCTGAGATGCTTCAGCCTTTCCTGGGAATACGCTGAGGGTAAATTTAGCTCCGTGTGTGCGTGTACATGTGTCAGGGAGACAGACAGTACGTGACGGTGCGTGCCTCCATGCCTCTACCCGCTGCTTCATAAGCTGATGCGAAGCTGACATCTGCCCTGAGGGGATATTTGAAGAAATGAGACTATCATTTTCTGAGGGATGTGGATGTGAGAGCTGGGAAGAGGGGCGGGGGGCTCTGCCGTGCGGACCCAGAGCAAAGGGGGCTCCGGTGAAGGAGGATGCACAGCATGGGGGGGCAGAGAGGGTGGGTTTGCCACACATGGTGTGACAGTCCTCTTCTGTGCAGCATTCAGGGCCTGTCAGCCCCGTGCTGCAGCCCTGGGGTCTGCTGTGGCAGTTGTGTCTGCTCACGAGTGGCAGTGTGAACTGTGGGTCTGGTTTGGGAGCTGCCTGCCCGTTTCTGGGGGGGCATACTCCTGCTCTCAGCCCTCCCCTGCACAGAGGGCAAGAAATGGGTTTCTCAGATGATGCTGCTCCCCACTTTTGCCCCTTCGATGGCCCCCAGTAGCTGCCCCAGCCTTTGACAGCAGGATGCTGAAGCAGTGATAGGAGAAGGAGCCCCTGGCCAGTGCAGGACCCCTCTTCCCATGAGCTCCTCCATCATCCCAGTGCTGCATCCCCAGCACCAGTGAGGGCAAGTCCACCTCCAGTCCTCCTCCTTGTCAGTGCAGGGGGCCCCACAGCCCATCCCATGGGCTGGGGATGCTGCGGGTGGGAGGCAGCTCTGGATCTGCCACCTCAGCTCCTCCAGCCCAGCAGCTGCTTCCTCACACTTCTGCCAGCTGCTGAGGTCCCTGCTGCAGAGCTTTGCCCCCAAACAGGGGGTTAGAAGACATCTCATTTAGGCACTCCAGCCTGATCTCCTTGGCTTCCACACACCAATACATCCTGCATGGGGTTCCCTGCTCATTCTATTGTCTCCCCAGCAGCCCCTTCTCCTGTCCAGACTGTTTGGGAGCCAGGAGGGCTGTTGTATCTGGGTGGAAAGACACAGTGGCCTCACGTTAAGGGTGCTGGTGAAATGGGTTGGGGTTCATCACTACTTTAACCTGTGTATCTAAGCAGTGCCTGACCCACAGGAGCAGGAGCCATGTGGGGGGCTCTCCGTGGGGCTCTGTGGGGGGCTCTCCCTGGGGCTCTGCACAGCATCCCTGCCCCATCACCTGCAGCGAGGACACCTTGGTTTCTCCCCCAGACGCCGCTCACCAGCACGCTCGGGGTGATGAGCAAAGGGAGAGCAGAGTGCAGCCACCCCAGGCCCAGCATCAAAGGCAAAAAGAGAAGGGTTTGGATCCCCCCCCCCGTGCCAGCAGAGACTAGAAAGCAGCCAGGAAAGCAAGTTCAGGCCTCGATGCTAACCCTGCAAGGCGTGAGAGCTGCTGCAAGCCAGGGAGCACGGGAAGCAGAGCTGTGCTTGTCCAGACCTCCCCAGCATTCGGGTGGGATGGTGAGGGTGAGCTTGAACCCCACAGCCAGCCCACCCCCCCATCCAGCAGTGTGTGTGGGGGGATGTGTGTGCACGTGGGGGGCTCTGTGATGAGGCAGAGAACAGGGTGGGCGAAGGCAGGTGAGGGAAGGGGCTGTTTGGGGCATCTCTGCTCCAAAGCTCCCAGGTGGGGAGCCCTCTGCACCGTGCGCCTCATCAGGGCCCATGGGGGTGGGTTAAGGAGAGATGCCCCCCCACCCCAACCTCCCTTTCCCAGGATGGGGAGGCTTTATCCAGCTGCTACAGCTCGCTGAAGGACTGAACCCTCCTTTCAGGCTACTAAACAAATAAAAGCCAGGGCCAGGCAGCTGCCAGGGGGCACGCAGGGGAGGGCTGCCTGCCTCCACTCCGGCCTGGCAGATCCCTGCTTGCTGCAAAGCCATCTTCCAGCCGGTGATTTAACATTCCAAGGGAGCAGATTAATGCCTGCAAACTTCTCAGTGGAAGCATTCAAACGCTAATTGGTAGTTGCAAGTAATTAAAGTAATTTACTGAGATTATAAAGAAATTTCTTAACAGTGATTAAGCAACTCTGGGACGTGTGTAGTTGTTTGTAATCACTCCCCCAGGGGGATTAAAGCTCTTGGCTGCATGTAATATGTCTTGTAACACCCTATGGGTCCTGTTGGCTCGTGATAGCAGAGAACAGCTTGTTGGAAGAGATATAAATCAGGTCTGCATGCACATCAAGTACATCACATAGGGAAGAGCTCTCTCCTCCATGGTCCAAGCCTGGGGAGCACGGCTTCTGTGGTGAAGGCAGGCATCCCATTAGCCAGGCTTTGCTCCACGCACAGAGTCCCTGTCCTCCAGCCCTAAGGAAGGGAAAAAGGCAGAAGGAAGGACAAGGCTGCAGAGAAACACACCCACACCCCCAGTGTGGGGACAGGCTCCTGGGAGGGCTGTGTGGTCACTTCTGCTCACTGGCTTCATTTGCTAACCCAGACAACAGGAATAAGTCCACCAAACCAGTCGGTTTAATGCCTCAGAGCTAAGGGAGGAAAAGTGCCAGGTATCTGTTAAACTGCTATGCAACAGATTATACTACTCAGCAGGTTATCCCTTGGGTTATTTGGTGCCCCTCCTACCCTGGCCAGGCCTTGAGACCCTGCTCAGCCTGGCTTTGGGCTCAGGGAGGCGACTCCTGCTTGGAGACAGGGTGAGGAGGAGCCCCACGCTGCACATCCCTGGGAGAGGGGCTCTTCTTGCTTACATTTGTGTTCTGCTCAGGATGGCACACAGAGATGTGTTCCCTCTCCCACACAGAAACGAGTCCCACCACAGCCAGACATCCCAGGCTTGGTGCCCATCCCACTGACCAGAAGGCACCTGTTGTATTTAAGGGGATAGCTGGAGGAGCCAAGGCTTCTCCTTGTGCCACTGCCTCTGGAAAGGCTGGCTCTCACTCGGGCCTTGGCCATGGGCTGGAGCAGCAGGCTCCCTGCTGCAGCCCCGCTCCAGGTCTGGGAACACAGAGCATCACCCCTGCACCAGAACTGGGGTTTCTCCTGAGGAGAACCTCCTCGTGCCCCTCTGAGTGTGCAGGGCTGGGGAGCTCCTGGGGCTGGGGGAGATCCTGAGGTTAGGGAAGCTCCTAGGGCTCGAGGAGCTGCTGAGGTTTGGGGAGATCCTGGGCTAGGGAGCTCCTGTGGCTAGGGGAGCTCCTGAGGTTGGGGGAGCTCCTGAGGTTTGGGGAGCTCCTGGGGCTGTGGGCATTGGCTCAAGTGACTTCTGTGGCTTCCAATGGCCAGCATGGTGCTTGCCTGGTCCCAGAGGCACAGCCAGGAGCCCCTGCCCTGCCCTCAGCAGAGTCCCTTTGCCCACAGGGCTCTGCACCCTGGATGAGATGGGTTTAGCGAGCAGGTCCAGGGACTCAGGCAGTCCCAGGGAAACATTCTTGGTGCACTGGAAGGTTCTCCCTGCTGGCTGGGTCTAACTCTCCTTCAGCATCACCAGGATTTATTGTCAGAGTGTTTTCTCCTGTGTTGGGGTTGAAGAACTGTAAATATTCCATTCATGCAGAAGGGTGCACGCTCACCTCTACAACAGGCTCACCTCTCCAAACAGGCTCACCTCTCCAACAGGCTCACCTCTCCAACAGGCTCACCTCCCCCAGTTCCTTTGGCACAGCATCCTGGGATTTGCTTCCCACATTTTCCTTTGGCCAAACGAAACCAATTGTTCAATTAAGTGTTTGGGGATATTTTTTCCCCTCTCCAAAGGGGAACCAGAGAGAAGGGAGCAAACTCCCATTCAGTCTGCTGGCCTGTGGGATGCCCATGCCTGGGAAGAAGGCATTGTTCCTCCAGACAGAAATACACCACGCCAAGGGCCAGCCCCTCCGTGGCTGCACTCAGGGGCTGCTCTGGGGCTGGTGTTCCATGGGACACGCTTTCCAGACTCAAATATAAATAGATTTTTATTTTTTTTTCCTGTGCTCTGTTTACTGTGTGTAGAAATCTGATTTTCCCTAATGGTCCTTTATAAATAGTTTCCACCCACCCTCTGCTTGAAAGCTTCTCTGACTCACAGTGGAAATTAGGTTCTTCCCCTCCTCGCTATTGAGAACAATTATAGCTCTTTGTTCCACAGGAATTAAGAAGCATGAGGGCTGAATCCATCCACAGGAAAATTGTCACTCTCTCTTGTTTTCTGCCTGCAATAATTACCCTGCCAACTGCTCGCTCTGACATCCTCCAGCCCTGGGTGCCTCCACCAAGCACCCGCGTCCCTCCCCGTGCCAGCCTGACGCCGGGTCCTGACTCATTTTCCATTGGCTTCTGGTAGCCACGGCCTCTGTTTGCCCTTCCCTTCCCATTCCCCACCCAGCTGAGCCTTTCCATGGGGAGAGGGGCTCTCAGGAAAGCAGGACAGGCAGGGGTGGGGAGGGGTGGGGTGGGGGGGAAGGGGGAGCAGCCTGTCCTTCGGCAGGACCCCAGGGGTTTGGCTTGTAGAAGGTTGAGGGTCCCATGCCCACAGGGACCACAGCTCTGGGAGACGCCCTGGCTGAGGAGCCTGGGAATGATGCTTGGGGATGACAAAGCCCAGGGAGGGAAGGCAGCAGCCAGAGAGCTGATGGGTGAATAAACCCTCTTCCCTTTCCACAAGCCTGCTGCAGAGCACAAACCTCTGCTTGGAGGAACACAACCAAATCCCACCCGATTTTTCTTGAAGGGATCCAAACTGACTGAGCATTGACCCCTCCAGCCACACACTCCTTTCTCATTAAACCACTCCTTGGATCTTATAAGCAGAGAGAGAGAGAGGGAACAAGCAGGCGAATGCATGAAAACAGCCAGCGTGCCCTGGGGCTGTAATAACTGAGGTAGGAACAGTTTAAATTATACCTTGGGTCAAAATGATTTTAGATTGATCAGAAACCAAAATTACCCCCGAGTTCCAGTTGATTGTCTGTGTCTTGAGTTCATCTGGAGGCTGCCTTTCCCCAGCAGCCCCTATTACCATGACTAGGAGGAGTGTGGGTACATTGACCCTGCTATTTTAAGCAGCAGAGGAGGAAAGAAGGAGCCTTTGAACCTTAAAAACCCACCAGTTGAAGGCAGCACAGGGGCTGGGGAGAGGCGTGCTAATTGTTTCTACCCTCTGAGGGCTGAGTCCTTCATGGACCCCAGAGGGGAGCCCCCAGTCCCCTCGCCCAGGGACCTCAGGGGTTCCCTGGCTGTGGTGGCTGCATGCTCCTCGCTGGGCATCCCAGACTGTCAGCCCCTGAGGCACCCCAGACAGAGCCTGGTGTACAAGCCAAGGGCAGTATTGGCTTTTCATTACCCCTGCTAACACGACAAGACTGTTTGGCAGCTGTGAGGTGGGGAACACACGAGGCCATTACCTTGTAATGCAGCTCCTGTCTCTTCAGCATGTTCTCACCCCCCCCCTAAGTGTGGTGTGGGGCTCTACTCCCTCAGGGCTGCCTCTGGGACCCCCACCAAGGGCTGCAGCACAGCACAGCACAGCACAGCACCCCATCACCTCAGCATGTCCAAGGACTAGTAAAAAATACATATATTTAATAAAAATGACATATATTTCATATATTTAAATATTTATATATATATATATATATAAAAACCCACAGCTCTGCTGCATGCTGTGACCCCTTGTGACGTGCTGCAGCTCAGTCAGTGCTGCTGCCACTTCCCATAGCCATGCAGATCTTCAGTGATGCTCAGAGGTGCTGCTGGGGCCGTCCCACACTCAGGGACCCCGAGGTGGGATCACCCCCACTGCCACCCCCCCTGGCTTGCAGACATGGGGCAGCTCAGGCTGAGGGTGGGACAGGGATTCCAGGGGGGTGCTGCTGGGCCCTGGGGAGGTAGTGGCTGGATTCACAGCTGCTTTTACAGTCAATAAACCTAAACATCATCACTTGGCTGGTCTGACACACAAACCTTGAGTACTCCCATCGCCTTGGCATTGTCCTGAGCATGAGGAACCTGTCGTGACCGGTGAAGAGGAGAGCTTCTTGGGACCAGACCAGGTGAGTGCTCGGTCTGAGACCTCCCTGAGAAGGGGTGTCAGCGTGCAGGGATGTTCCCCTGCCACATTCCCCGGCCCAGGTGAGGGATGTTCCTCTGCCACATTCCTTCTGTAATATCCCAGGTTTTCCAAGGGATTCCTGGCGTTTTTGGTGCTGCCTCCTTCTGTTTTCCTCCAGGACAGGTTTGTGGAAAGCCATAAATAAGATGTTTAGTTTCAGGTGGTACAAAGGAGCCAGTGAGCTGCATGGGCCACGTGCTGGAACCGCTGTGTGCTCCCTGCCAGGCAGGTCCCACTTCCATGGTCCCAGACCCTGACCCCTCCCTGGAGAAGGATGACATCCTCATCCAGTGCCTTGGGCACCAGTGAAGCCAGGCTCAAGCCCCTGCTGCTGGCTGCTCCGGAGCATCGCTCAGCTGCTGGGGAAGCTGGGGGTGGGTGAGAGCAGCCCCTGTCTGCAGCAAGCAGGGCTCAGCCACCCCAAGCACCTCTTGTCATCGCTGCCCAGCCATCACCCTGCAGCATCCTTCAGCCCTGGCTGAGCTGCTTCGGATTCAAGCAGGTGACCTGGAGGTGAATGCTCCAGGATCCTGTTACCTGACCCAGGCACCCAGAGCCCGGCTGTTTATTTGTGTTGAGGAGGAAGAAAACATCCCAGTGAGCAGCATCACCCAGGGCAGGGAAAAGGGTTCTAGGAAAAGCAGCTTGTAGGTGTGCTGGTGTTACATGAGCTTCAACTCCAGCCTCTTCTCTCCCCAGAGCAACAGCAAACACAGTGGGAAATAAAACCAGAATTAGCAGGGCAGAGCCTGTAATTGCATTTCCAAACCTACAGCCAGGGACTCCCAGCAGCACCAGGAGCACAACTGCCCAGCCAGGCAGCCACCAGTGTGCCCAGTGCTCAGGGAGACGCTCAGCAGCACCATGGACATGCTGCTGGCTGGTCAGGGCTCCTGGCCTGAAACCTCCCCAGGGAGCCACCAGCAGCCCCTCTCACCTTAGGGTTCAGGCCTTTCCTTTGCCAGGGAATCATCCTATTAATCCCTAGGGATTTTTCTTGTCCAGACCCAGGTTCAATGCCAAACATATCAAACGCCCAGCAATAGCTCCCAAACCAAAGGAGCCAGGACTGGCACACAGAGCTGGCCTGAAACCTCCCCAGGGGGCCACCAGCAGCCCCTCTGACCCTTCCTTTTCCAGGAACCCCTCCTAACACTTCCCTAGGCATTATTCTCAGCTCCCTCACGGGCACCCTGCACTCCACATACAGGAGAGAGCTGCCTGAGACCCCCCCTCATGAGCAGAACACTAATGCACACAGCCCTGTGTGTGTCTGTGGGAGGGAAAGGCCCTTCCCAGCTGAGACCCAGCACCCCTGGCCCAGGGACCTGCCTGCCCGTGGGATGGGGTGGGCACAGCACCCAGCAAGGAGGAGGCAGGATGGGGCTCTGGGCTGCTCTCCAGGGCAGGGCTGCAAGAGCTTGTGTCAAAGCTTAGCATGTTAAACCCTCTTGGCCTCAGTACATCATCAGGCAGCCTTCTCCTTCTCCTTTTTATCTTTCTTCCTTTTCCTTCTCCTCCTTTTCCTTTTCCTTTTCCTTTTCCTTTTCCTTTTCCTTTTCCTTTTCCTTTTCCTTTTCCCTTTTCCCTTTTCCCTTTTCATCTTTTCTTTCCTTTTTCCCCTTTCTCTTTCTCGCTATTTTCTTCCTCTCCCTTTCCCTTTCCCTTTCCCTTTCCCTTTCCCTTTCCCTTTCCCTTTCCCTTTCCCTTTCCCTTTCCCTTTCCCTTTCCCTTTCCCTTTCCCTTTCCCTTTCCCTTTCCCTTTCCCTTTCCCTTTCCCTTTCCCTTTCCCTTTTCATCTTTTCTTTCCTTTTTCCCCTTTTTCTCTCCCTTTCCCTTTCCCTTTCCCTTTCCCTTTCCCTTTCCCTTTCCCTTTCCCTTTCCCTTTCCCTTTCCCTTTCCCTTTCCCTTTCCCTTTCCCTTTCCCTTTCCCTTTCCCTTTTCATCTTTTCTTTCCTTTTTCCTCTTTTTCTCTCCCTTTCCCTTTCCCTTTCCCTTTCCCTTTCCCTTTCCCTTTCCCTTTCCCTTTCCCTTTCCCTTTCCCTTTCCCTTTCCCTTTCCCTTTCCCTTTCCCTTTTCATCTTTTCTTTCCTTTTTCCTCTTTTTCTCTCCCTTTCCCTTTCCCTTTCCCTTTCCCTTTCCCTTTCCCTTTCCCTTTCCCTTTCCCTTTCCCTTTCCCTTTTCATCTCTTTCCTTTTTCCCCTTTTTCTCTCCCTTTCCCTTTCCCTTTCCCTTTCCCTTTCCCTTTCCCTTTCCCTTTCCCTTTCCCTTTCCCTTTCCCTTTCCCTTTCCCTTTCCCTTTCCCTTTCCCTTTCCCTTTTCATCTCTTTCCTTTTTCCCCTTTTTCTCTCCCTTTCCCTTTCCCTTTCCTTTCCCTTTCCCTTTCCCTTTCCCTTTCCCTTTCCCTTTCCCTTCCCCTTCCCCTTCCCCTTCCCCTTCCCTTTCATTTCTCCTCTCTTTCTCTCCTTTTTTTTCCTGTGTTTTTCCTCTGTTTTTTAAACCAGGTGACAGCAGATCCTTGGGCACAGTCTGGGATTGGGCACAAACGGTATCAAAGACAAGGACCATCAACTCCTCCTCTCCCCCAGATGAGCACAGCTGCAAACCTTCCTGCACCCCCATGCCCCAGCGCTGCCTTCAAGTCGTGTCAGGCTTGCTCTGCATCAGGCTCTGCCTACAGCCCACCCAGAAGTGCTCTGTAGGGGCAGTGAGAACATCCTCCTCTTCCTCCTTGGAGCACAATCCCCCCCATGAGCAGCTGGTGTGGCACCAGGAGGGGACAGGGACGAGGGGGGATGTGGCAGAGCCCAGTGCATCAGCAGCTGTCGGGCATAGAGAGCACAAGTGGGTTCTTACAGCATCGTCTCTGCTTTCAAATACCCTGTGGTTTAGTGCAGCTTTAATT
Source organism: Laterallus jamaicensis coturniculus (assembly GCA_022605575.1). Taxonomy (NCBI): domain Eukaryota; kingdom Metazoa; phylum Chordata; class Aves; order Gruiformes; family Rallidae; genus Laterallus; species Laterallus jamaicensis. The sequence continues at coordinate 867,651 of JAKCOX010000148.1, forward strand.
GAAAGGGGGGAAATCTGCCCAGGCAAACAATTCCCAAGCAGACAACAGGCCAGAGCAGCAGAGGATTCCTCTGACCCAACTTTTGGAAACTTTTAATTAAAAGCCCAGAGAACTTTGCCAGGGTAAATTGCCCAGAGACCTTTGAAGAGCTGCAAGCAGGGCTCACTGGTCCCTGTGGGATGCTCCCAGTGCACCAGCACCACAAGGGAAAGGGGCTCCTGGGCCGTGGGGGGAGCTGGGGTGGCTGGTGCCTGGCACAGCCTGGGGACACTGACCCTGCACAGGTCCCCTCTGGGGTCAGTGGGGTGCTTTCTGGGGCTCCTCGAGCTGTGGCTTCTCAAGACAGAGGGAGCAAACCCTCCACGTGGCATTTCTGCCAGGAGCTGAGGAGGGTCTGGGGACTGATGGGTAGGAATGGCCACTGCCCCATCCCTGACTCAGGAGGAGCTGCCTTGGGATGGCATCCTTAAGGAAGCCACGGGCACTGGGATCCCTCTCAATGGTCCCTCAGGTTGGGGTGGGGATGCAGAGACCTCAGTATCCATGCTTGGGAACTAAACCTGGGTGCTGTGGCCAGGGTTCCCAAAGTGCTCAGCACCTCCTCTGGCTGCACTTCTCCTTTAAAAACCAAAAGTAAACCCAAAAGTCCTGGGGGTCCCTTGGAGCCACAGGGGTTTCCTGGGACCTGCTCCATCACCCTCAGAACTCCTCACGTCCCACTGCATCCCTCCTGCTCCACTGCATCCCTCCTGCCCCCACTGCATCCCTCCTGCTCCACTGCATCCCTCCTGCTCCCACTGCATCCCTCCTGCTCCACTGCATCCCTCCTGCTCCACTGCATCCCTCCTGCTCCACTGCATCCCTCCTGCTCCCACTGCATCCCTCCTGCTCCCACTACATCCCTCCTGCTCCACTGCATCCCTCCTGCTCCACTGCATCCCTCCTGCTCCCACTGCATCCCTCCTGCTCCACTACATCCCTCCTGCTCCCACTGCATCCCTCCTGCTCCACTGCATCCCTCCTGCCCCCACTGCATCCCTCCTGCCCCCACTGCATCCCTCCTGCCCCCACTGCATCCCTCCTGCTCCACTGCATCCCTCCTGCTCCCAGTGCATCCCTCCTGCTCCACTGCATCCCTCCTGCTCCACTGCATCCCTCCTGCTCCCACTGCATCCCTCCTGCCCCCACTGCATCCCTCCTGCTCCACTGCATCCCTCCTGCTCCCACTGCATCCCTCCTGCTCCCACAGCTCCTCCCCATCCCAGAGTGGGACGTTTAACACCTCGGCACTAAACTCACTCTGAGAAGAAAACCTTGCACAGTTCCCACCAGAATTCCTGCTGTGGCTCCAAAGAGAAGCCCTCTGCTCCCAGAGGAGGGAGAGCAGAGCTTCCCCTGAGCACAGGCAGGCTCCTGCTGCCAGTGCGTAGGGAGTCAGGGAGAGAGGATATTGTGAAGGGATGGGAACAGGAGGCAGAGGAACATTAAGTGGCTGCACAGGGAAATTAAAATACAACAGGGAAGGGGAAAAAATGGGAAGAAAGGAAAACAGAGCTACCTGCCAGAGCTGGGGCTGCTGCAGGAATGAAAGAGCCCTGTTGATGCCACCAGGCACAACAGGAAAGAGAGAGCAGTCAGGGTGCTGGGGGGGTTAGCATTTACTCCAAACCCACTGGCTGAACACTGTGCAATCTCTCTGATATGAGGGTTAATTGAAAGGAATGGGACAGAGCCCTTGGAACTGGGGCTCAAGTGGCTCCTCAGAAGGGAAGTTTTGGGTGAGTAAAAGAAGAAGGAAGCGCAGGGGGAGCTGGAGGAGGGAGGAGTCTGGGCAGTCTGGGGGGAACAAGCAGGGGCTGGCACGGCTCTCCAGCCATGGTCCTGCCTGAGGGGGGCTGGGGGGGGTAAATCTGGGATGTCATCCCAGAAACACTATGTGTGAGCTGTTATCAGAGTTGCCCTGAGGAGCAGAGTGGCCCTGAGGAGCAGAGTGGCCAGCGGAGGAGGAAGGCTGGACAGTGACAGTCAGCCTTGGAGCCTCTTCCCCAGGCCCTGGCTTGAGACATTGCCCAGGTGAGGAGCATCTTCTCAAGCCTGTAGATCCTGATCCATATTCCCCCCCAGGGGCCACTTTATTCCTCCAGGTTTGGGCCAGGCTGAGAAATGCAAGCAGTGAGCTGGGAAAGAGCTGGGGCTGCTCAGCCTGGAGAGAAGAGACTGAGAGGGGATCTGATCAGTGGGGATCACTAGCTGAAGGGTGGGACACAGGGGGACATGGGCAGCCCCTTCTCAGTGTCTGTGGGGACAGGACAAGGGGCAATGGCCTCAAGTTGGAGCACAGGGAGTTCCCCCCCA